>ML821010.1:59354-78892 GCA_009831015.1 Picea engelmannii | reverse complement strand
GTCAAGGTCCAATGAGACAATTATAAGTCCACACTTGGCTAAATAGGAGGATGCATATGATATACATCAACAATTTCC
Source organism: Picea engelmannii (assembly GCA_009831015.1). Lineage (NCBI taxonomy): Eukaryota > Viridiplantae > Streptophyta > Pinopsida > Pinales > Pinaceae > Picea > Picea engelmannii. Next base: position 78,814 of record ML821010.1, on the reverse strand, counting down.
TTTTGATTGATAGCTAGACATTTAGATATTGTCAGATACCTTTTTCTACACTTGTATATTGTGAAACTTCAGGATGAAGATTAAAATGAGAGGGGGTTTATGTAACATCTTGCTCTTTCACACACCTGATTTAACTTATTCTTTGAGGAAAATTGTGTGCAAGTGATTCGGTTCATTATATGACTAACTGTTTCGCTTATGGATTCTGATGATGAGACTATGGATTATGCTATTATATTATGATTATGTATATAAAAATGTTGTTGATTGGTTTCTCCTGAGCGTGCAGGACTCTGGACTGATTGAGGATGCCGATGGCATCGATGGGCCTCCTTGGACTTTGGATCAAGTCAGGGAGTGTAATGTTATGGTTTGAGTATTTTTGTTATTACATATGTGACATATGGTTGGTATATTATGATGTTGTTTATGGATCGCTGGCATGCTTCGTTGATGGATCCTGGTCGACGATAGCTTGTTAATCAGAATCACATTTGGAGTAAAGGGGTCATGCATGACAACCATATATATTGAGGGATAGGTGTGGCAACAACCCTACCACAACCTACTAGAACTCCCGTCCCAGCTCGAACTGTAGGTTAACGATTACCTAGTTCCAGATATCCACAATGTCGTGAGGGAAGACTAAGATAGTCACTCACGAATATTCTAAGGGGCATGCAATAAGGCATGGTCCTTATTCCTTAGAGGCCCTTAGTCTCCCACAAGGTCACCTAAGGGAGTATTGACTCCAAGGGTTAGACGTCTACCAAAATCAGTCAAAAGGAGAGAGGCACCCTTGGAGCACGTAGTGCATCTTGAAGAACACATTGCATAATTGAAACATGAATAAAGGAGAGTGGAACCATTGGAGCACATAGTGTGTCTTGAAGGGCACATCACAATAATGAAACATGAATAAAGGCGAGTGACACCCTTGGAGCACATAGTATATCTTAAAGGGCACATTGTGATGTTTAAACACAGGTGAGTCAATGAACCTAGATTCCTAGAAAACAATATCTTACCTTGACATAGTCTTCCTTAAATTAATTATGTATGAGTAAAGTTATTAATTTTAATTTCTCCCTCAAAACTTTGCTAAGCCTAGTTAAATTTAAATCCTATGTCTAAGTAGGATAAGAGGACTAAAAATTAATTAAACAATTAATAAAGGAGGGATGAAGAAAAGAAAAAGGGGAAAAAAAAATTTTATAATTTAAAGGAGGATTAAATTATCTATAAATTTAATTGCTTTCCATGTGAAAACTTACTAAATTCAAACTTAGATAAAAATGGGAATTTAAATACAAAAGGAATGTGGAACATAGAAAGGAATATAGTCTAGAGAAATTTCCTAAAAAGAAGTCAAATAAACTTTAAGAAGGGTGTCAGTCATTAAAGGAAATTGACTAAATAAGGGACAACGATGAGTGTTTTTAGGAATGCGTTTAGGTGGGTGAGCGAATTTGGAAATTAAATTAAATTAATTAAATTAATTTTTGGTGCAACTAAGGGATTGGGTGAAAAGTGTACGGGGGAGAATATTTCCTAATTAACTTTTAATAAAACTGATTTAATGTGAAAATGGAAAGGTCACTAAGAAGAAACAAAAAAATCAAATGCAAGGGAAGAGGAATGGATCACTTTTTGGGAAGCTTAAGGTTATGCTTCTAGAATTTTACTTGACTAATTTTTCTTGTGGGAATTGGGATACCCATATCAGATAGAAGTGGTAGCTCAACCTTGCAAGGTGATATGTGAGCTACCTTATTCTATGGTTTGTGTGCTTGGCCCCTTTGCAGCTCGAAGGGCTCAGGGGGAAGGAGAGTACCCCTAGCTTTGGCTGGGAGGTATCAGTGAGGTCTCAACGATTAGCAAGCAATGAGTTGGATGGAGAAAAAGTGTGGGACAACCAACCTTAGATTCTTCACCCTTTGGTTATGGTACACATTTCTAAAAGTTTATGTCGTAAATGGTTTAATGTTTTTGTATGTAGAAATTATATGTTAGGGAATTGTAATGGTTTTCTGGATCCATGTGTGTGAATTTATGGGTTCCTTGTCCTTTTATTTTGCTTCATGTACCCTTTCCCATCTATAGATAGAGTTGACATCCAAAAATCTACCCTTGGGGTTTTCCAACCTCTGAGATTGTACCCTTTTTCCACCTCAGACTCTGTGGTTTTTTTGTATGCCCATAACATTTCAACTTGACTCTGTTATTTTATTTGATCCTTTCGTGGTTTTTACTCTACATATGCATTTTCCCTTGGGCACTATGTTGCTTTTACTCTGTGTGTATTAATGGGTATTTTATTTTCCTCCCTTCTCATCTATGATTGTTGAGGGACACCCAGAAAAAACCCACACAAATTTTTCCCTCATCTCTACGTTTTTCCATCCATAAACCCTCTATGTTTATTCCCTTGTGCACGGAGTTTGTTGGGGATTTACGCTGCCCAAGAATGAAAATATTGGGATTGTCAACTGGTTAAATGTTGTAAAGGGTTGCAACTCTATAATGGCGACAATTATGATGTTGTCTTTAACATACAACCAATACTTTATTGAGCGTTTTTGTTCTGTTGTGCTATTTTTTTAATTTTATTTTCGAAGTAATTAATTTGTAGAACGATTTGGGGTTGCATCTTTAGCTCAACCTTCCTGAGCACCTATTGGTTATTTATTGTCCCTTCCCTCCTCTTATTTTTGGGTTGTGCATTGAACCTTGTTGCTTACTGGTGTGTTGTTTTGAGTGTTGCCCAACTATTGAACAACCCAACAAATTTGTTGTTGTTTCTTTCTTTATTTCCTCTACATCAAAAATTGATTACTCCCTCAAGATTATTGAAGGATGAACCTACCTATACATTTCTACATCAATGAGAAACTCGGTATTAAATTTCTTCCCATCCGTTAAGATTTTCATTTTTGTTGCTTGTGATTTTTTTAAATTTCGAATTTTTCATAAAATTAGTGTCGGATGAAGGGCCAGATCGAGGGCCCGATCAAGAGTGGTATCATGTGCCGAATTAAGTTTTATATGAAAAATGTCTCTCTTTTATTTATGGTTTGTTTCACTTGTTCATGTCTGGCTTCCCCTTTTCACACTTAATCATTTGTATTGATTCCCTAACGCCTTGAGTTGAGTTGGGTTATGAAAAATCTAGTGAATTTTTGACACTTGCGAGCCCTTTTTGAGTTTTAAGATTTGATTTATGTTTATGTTACCCATGTAATGTACAATTCTGAAGATAATTTGTGTCCTAAAGGAAATCTATATGCAATGCTCAATTTTGTTGATAAATTCAATTTTTATATTTCGTTCTGTTGTTAAGGAGATTTTGTGTATATTGATTAACTGGAATCAACCCGTGGTGAAAGCTTGACTCACAACTTGATATAAATTGTAATTTCACCCTGTATTCATTATATCCTAACATTTTTATTCCTGGTTTACTCTCTATGTTTGGCACTTAAAATTTCCCAGATTTTGTTTCCTTCGTGGCGATTTTATTTCCTTGATTTATCTCTGAGTATGGCCATTAAAATTCTCCTAGCTTCCTTCATCAGGATTTTTTTGAGATTCATGAATAACTCTGCTTTTTTGGTATAACCTACCAAGGTTTATCTCTGTGTATTGATTGTCATCCCTCTCTGCTGGAATCCCATATTCATTTGGGTATTTAGTTGTCGGTCAGGAATCATTTCATTTTTCTTATTGTTGAGTACAATTCAATCTCGAGGAGTTATTGGAAAATTTATGTATGTACTACACCTTAAGAAATCCCCTATATGTTTGCTGGAACTTTTCAAAACCATGTTAATTTCTACAGGAATCTCGTGATATGTCCATCAAATTCACTTCGTTGGCACTCCTTGTGGTCTTGTTGTTAACCTCAAACACCTAGATTGACGTTTCCTTACCTTTGACCTCTCCCCTTTCAGTTGAAATTATTACCCATACCAATTTCTTGCTACATGTTTTATTTTTATTTCGAAATTTTTCATTATCAGAAATTGTTCTGTAATAGGGTCTATATGGAGGACCAGATGAAAATCTGGATGGAGGATTGGATGAAGGTCTAGATTAAGGATCATATTAAGTTTCAGATTGAGAACTAAATCTTATTTGTAGGTTTTGAGTTGGAATAAATTCCAGAACTCTTCCCTTGGATTCTTAACACGCAATGTGGATTAACATCTAATTATCTGTTAGTGTTACAACAGATTGGTCATTTTAATTTCTTAATGAATTGAGAAAAATAAATGCACTCTAATGATGGAAGAATAAGTTAAGGCCTTCCTTGAGTTTTCCTTAATGGATATGTAAGTTGTCGAATGGTTATTTATTGGCCTTTTTTATTTATCTTAGTTTTATAAAATGGGTACATGATGAAGGGTAACATGTTAAATTATGGTATTGTTTAATCATGGATGATATCCTTTTATGATTAGTTAGTTATATAAGGTAACATTATGTCCTTCATGACAAGTGATGATTGATATTCGTATGGATCCCTTAGACCTAAGTTTAGCTTAGACTCGTTGATTGTAATTACACTTGTGATTCTTAATTTTTATATAGCTCTACCTTGTATGAATTTCACTTAATCATTACTTGTAGGATGGATTGAGTAGATTATATTAGACCCATCACTGTAATGAATTATCTTGATGTTGACTAATGATTTTCCTTAAGTGACGTATTGAGAGATTTGTGGTTTATGTTGTAATGTGTCATTATTAAAAGAATCATTCAGTTATGGGAAGTTGGTTATTATGTTAATGTGTCGATATATGTATCATATTTCACTACCATGTTGTGCCATATTATGTCATGCAGATTGTTACTGTGTTAATATTGTTCATTAATATGTCGGATGAGGTGCCAATGTTGTCATTATTAATTGTAATGTATACTCCTATGGAAAAATAAATAAAATAATTTTGGTTGTCATAAGGGAGGGTTGTTACTATTGATACTGAGAGGGGGGTGAATCAGTATCAAGTAAAATTTAAATAATTTTTCAAATTATACTTAAACCACTCAATTATATACAATGAGAAATGAACAATGGTATAAGAGTTACACCAATACACCACAATACACCATGCACAATATATGATAAATAATCAATAGTTATTGTTCAAGGGAAGTAATGAATTCCAACGGTAGCTACAGATTCCAAATATAAAGGGAGGGATAAACCTCCAAGAGGAAGATAAAATTCCAATATCAAGAGAGGGTTGACCTCTCCATCCTTTCCCCTTCCTTCCACCCAAGAATATATAAGAGATAATAAAACTTTACTTTAAATCATCACCATCAACCAACTATCACATAGAGCCTGATAAGGCTTCCCGATACTTCTTCAACTTATGTAATTCTTCAATTCTTGGAATAATTAGACACTGTAGATAATATTGCTCAATGTATTCTCTCAAACTCCTCCTTGTTTCACTCTTTGAATCCTGCCCTGAAATAAGTTATAGAAAGAATGGTAGACTTTATTCAATTCTGGTTTATTCAGGAGAGCGAACTTGTACATAATGCCCCGCACGCAATTTTTAACATCAGTTTATGAAAATTCCACACAAGAAACTACAATTCATAATATTTCCAATGAAATTTGTCCCACTTCATTTGTATTCTCTATGAAGAAGTTATTATCTTTTTACCCGAAACACTTATTTATTGACTAGCTTCTGGAATGGTCAAAAACCCTATCTTCCACATAGTGTATCTCCATAATTATAGCAAATCAAGAGATTAAATGTTTACCACATGTACCTTGATATGTATTCTCAATACCATATCAATTTCACCATCTGAGTCATTCTATAAAAAACGTTATAGTGAAAATAGTAAGATAATCTATAAATAACATACCTTAGAACACATCACCAAAAGCCTTCATCCTCTCTTGAAATCCAACCTTCTTTACTTTTGATTTCCTCTGAAATTAGACATGTGTATCAAATGAATGTATAATTATATTTATTTATACCATTTATGTCACTTCCTTTTAACATTAGGGATAACCCGACACTTTCTTATTTTGTAATTATTTTCTTTAATTATCTTTAGGGCCTACATGTACTTCCTTCTTCAATTCAGTTTTTCATATTCAAAAATTCATTTCTCATCTACCATGAGGATCCACGTGACGTGCCACCTACCACCATAAACAACATGATGTATACTATCCATCCATGGTTTTTTTTTCTACATGTACATTGTCCTTCATGTCCAAATACCTTCATCAATATTGTGGTCCAAAACCAATGACTAGGGTTGACATCAATGACAACAACCAATCATCCAACAATATCCCCCTTTGTCATTGATGGAAACACTCATGCTCCCCCTATCATCATGATCCAAATTTATCTCCCCTTTTGAAATCAATGGAAAAGGGTAGGGCTTGACCCCATGAGTTTAATGACAAAAGGTAACTCTCTTCTTTGGGGCTGCTCCCTCTGAACATGTGGCACTCAATAATACTTCATCCTTATTTTTGGTCTTTGAGAGTTTTTCTTCCTTAGAATCATTTTCTATGGCTTATGTCTTCTCTCTCTTCTTCATGTCTAGGATGAATATGTTGTTCAATCTTCTTGTTGCAGTTGCAACCAATATTCCTGAGTTATTTTCTCTGATTTTACATTTTTCAGGAGTCAAATGGAAGAGTGTATCCTTGATCACACATTTTACTAACACTAAGTAGATTATGGTTCAATTCTTCAACCAATGGACATTCTTTGCTTTTACATTTTTTATTAGAAGCTCTACTACAAATTCTCCAAGTGTTTTGGCAGATGAGTCATCTCCAAATGCAACATTGCCACCCTTTCTCTTCAAAATGATGGATTTGTCTTGATCCCCGGTCATATGTGAAGAACATACACTGTCTATATACCATTCATATTCTTCTTTACATTGTTCAGCGGTTAATGTTATTCGACAATATTAGTTGTTTGGAATATCTTTCCTTCTCCATACTATGGTTTGCATAGGGACATCTTGATTCATCCATCTGCAATCTTGTGCTTTGTGACCAAGATAATTACAATTGCAGCATACAATATTTTTGTCCATCAATGGGGAAAATGAATTATAACTTCTGTTGAAAAATCCATGATTATTTCCATATTTTCAATTTACACCATTCATGTTGTTTCATATTTGTTCCTTTCATTGATTCTGTAATTAATTTCCTTATGTCCAAAATTTTTGCATGTATTACAATGAACAAGAAAGAAATTTTGATACCTTGGAGTAAGTGGCCTTCTTTGTGATGTAGTCCATTTGGGTTCATGATCTACTCTTATCTATTTTCCTTCATACTTATTGAAGATTCTTTTATTCTTGAAGGTAGGAGGTCTTCTTGGATATTCATCTCTTTTGTAATCATTCCTTCTTTCTGGTATCTTGGTCCACTTCTCATCAACTGTCTGTATAGCTCTTTCTTCAACCTTCTTGTTGGTATTTTCATCTTCTATGTATGAAGTTTCACCCATGCATCCAAGATGTGTTAAGCCTTTTTTCACTTGAGAGTTTCTTAATATCTTCCTCAATGAGACAACTTCTTGTTCAAGTTTCTCACAATCTTCTTCTTTCTTCATCATTTGGACATTCCTTACCTCTTCTATTCTTCTTTCTTCTTCGAGTAGAGTTTTCAAGGAAATGTTTTATTCTCTTAGTTTCTCAAAGTATTCTAATTGTTTCTTCAATATTACAATTGTATTTTCACAAATACCCAATTCACTTCTTAGTTTTCTATGCCTATCTTTGAGCTTGCTATTTTCAATCTCAACATGCTTCAATATTTTAAGATTCTCATCTTCTTGTTGAATATTTTTTTCTTCATGATTTTCTTCTTCTTCTTCTTCTTCCCATGCATAAAGGTATTGTATCTTGTCCCAAATATCTTTTGATGATGCACATGATCCCACCTTGGATTTCACTGAATCTGTCAATCCATCCAGGATGGTATCTATTTCCAATTTGTTGTTCCCTTTTGCTTCCTTCTGAGTTGTAGTCTTTGGTTTCTTCAAAGCATTGTATACTGAAGAAATTGAGAACCAAACATCTTCCCCAAGAGATTTCAAATAATTTTCCATTCTGTTACTCCAATATTCAAAATTTCTTCCATCAAATGATGGAATCCCATTTGGAATTTTGTCTTACATTTCTTCTTAGGATCTTTCTTCCAGTGGTTAAACTGTACTGAAGGTAACCCACTCTGATACCAATTGTTGATACTGAGAGGGGGGTGAATCAATATCAAGTAAAATATAAATCCTTTTTCAACTTATACTTAAACCATTCAATTATATCTAATGAGTAATGAACAATAGTATAAGAGTTACACCAATACACCACAATACACCATGCACAATATATGAGAAATAATCAATAGTTATTGTTCAAGGGAAGTAATGACTTCCAACGGTAGCTACAACTTCCAAATATAAAGGGAGGGATAAACCTCCAAGAGGAAGATACAATCTCAAATATCAAGAGAGGGTTGACCTCTCCATCCTTTCCCCTTCCTTCCACCGAATAATATATGAGAGATAATAAAACTTTACATTAAATCATCACCATCAACCAACCATCACATAGAGCGTGATAATGCTTCCTGATACTTCTTCAACTTATGTAATTATTCAATTCTTCGAATACTCGGATACTGTAGATAATATTACTCAATGTATTCTTTGAAACTCCTCCAAGTTTCACTCCTTGAATCCTTCCCTGAAAGAAGTTATAGAAAGAATGGTAGACTTTATTCAATTCTGGTTTATTTAGGAGAGTAAACTTGTACAAAATGCCCCACGCTCAATTTTTAATATCAAACCCTTAAACGTGCACACAAGAAACTAACGTTTGTACTATTTCCTTTGTCCCACTTCATTTCGATTCTCTATGAAGAAGTTATGATTGTTTTACCCGTAACACTTGTTTATTGACTAGCTTTAGGACTGGTCAAAAACCCTATCTTCCAGAGAGTGTATCTCCATACTTACAACGAATCAAGAGTTGAAACATTTACCACAGGTACCTTGATATGTATTCTCAATGCCATAGCAATTTCACCATCTGAATCGTTCTAGAAAAAATGTTATAGCGAAAATGGTAAGATGACCTGTAAATAACATACCTTAGAACACATGAGCAAAAGAATTCATCCTCCCTTGAAATCCGACCTTCTTTACTTCTGATTTCCTCTTAAATTTGACTTGTGTATCAAATAAATGTATAATAATATTTATTTATACCATTTATGTCACTTCCTTTTAACATTAGAGCCGACTATTATTTTGTAATTCTTTTCTTTAATTATCTTCAAGGCCTACATGTACTTCCTTCTTCAATTCACTTTGTCATCTTCAAAAATTTATTTCTCCTCAACCATGAGGATCCACGTGATATGCGACCTACCACTAGAAATAACATGATGTATGCTATTCATCCATGGGTTTTGTTTGTGCATGTACATTGTCCTTCATGTTCAAATATTTTCATCAATCTTGCGGTCCAAAACCAATGACTAGGATTGACATCAATGACAACAACCAATCTTCCAACAATTACAAAATTATATTAATAAATTAATCCTATGGATTTTGACTACAAAAATAAATTTGACATCAATTAAAAAAAAAGTATGAAATTTGAAATTTACAAGATTGAGAATCACAAAATTTTATGTTAACAATTTTGATATTCCTTACTTCAAAGATGTTTCAATCTTTCACGTAAGAAATAGTGTTCTCAAATATTTTTAATATGACTCTAGTTTTTTGGCAAACTTAATAAACTATATAAACCACTCAAATAAATGTGTAATTATATACCTATCTCATTCATTGTTGGAAAAAAAAATTACATATCACACGACCTTGCATGGAGTTTCAATCCATTTGAAAGAAAACACAAAAAATCGTGGCAATCATTTACCCAGCTAACATTCTCATAGATATTTATTTTTAATTAAATTGTCACCCTGATAAATAAGATTTATTAAAGGATTTTTTTTTAAGCATATTAACATAGATTTATCAATTTCTAAGAGGATAAATTCATAATATTTACATTTTTTATTTTTTAATTTAATGTATATTTACGTTGATAACCGTAATAATATCGTATAATTGGGAGAAAACCATGAAAAAGTCTTATGAGCTATATTTATAATTATCGATGCCAAGCATATGTTCCATATTAAAATATTCATCATCATAAAATATTTCCATTTGAGCGAAATTCTAAAGGGCGACATGAATAACTGTACGAGTCGATGACATAAAATTAAATCAATCATTAATAACTGTACGAGTCGATGACATAAAATTATAATTATAATTATCGATGCCAAGCATATGTTCCATATTAAAATATTCATCATCATAAAATATTTCCATTTGAGCGAAATTCTAAAGGGCGACCTGAATAACTGTACGAGTCGATGACATAAAATTAAATCAATCATTCATGGATATTATAAAAATGCACAAACAAGGAAGACGATTCAATTATTTATTCTTAAAGTGGTTGTTCTTTTGTATCACTCTTTAATATATATGCAAACTTTAAAAAAGAAACTCATTATTATATGCATGATTCCATTATGTGGAGACCTCTTACAATACATAACCCATGAAAATGATAATTTCACTAACCTGGAAAGGTTTAATTTCCATATGGATTACCACATTATGGTATAAGTAAGAAAATATAATATTGAAATTTAAAATATTTATGATGATAAGTAATCAAGTATAATATTGAAATTCAAAAGATTTGAAGTTGTAGTTATAGTTTAAGGGAACTAGCAATGTAAATATGAAAATGAAAATAAAATAAAATTATTTAATGTACTTTTATAATGAATTTGAATATAGTGTAAAAATATGATTTTTGAAATATACAATTTTTATTTTTTATTAATTTTGAAATTATGAAATTATATCCATTACTTAACAAATACATTAATGTTGCAAGAAAAAAAAATGTCAACAAAAATACAACATTATAATATGCATAATCTGAGCATCCATTCTTTCATGTCAGATATATGACAATCAATTATTTTAATATAAAACATATATGACAATCAATATTTCAAATAAATGTTCAAAATAAATTCAATTTTTTCATACTTTACCTCCTATTCAAATATAAATAAATAATTATATATATACAATTTATAAGTTCTTCATATTTATGGTTCATAATTTTATTTTATTTTATCATTCATTTTTATAGATGTTAAATATTTTTTAATATTTGTATTAATTTATAAATAAATAAAATCTTATAATTTTCTTTTAAATGAATGTTACAATTAGAAATAACCATTTAACAATGTGACAACACAATAAAACCCCAACCAAAACCCTTGATGAATGTTGAAATGCAAAAAAATCCTTAATCAATGTCACAATGCAACATCACGTTCAATGAACGTCATAATGTGACAAAATTGTTAATCAACATTGCAATGTAACAAGACATTTGATGAAGCCCCCAATGTGACATACACATTAACATGCAAAGATGAATGTTAAAATCCGAAATGACCATTAAGGATTGGAACAATTTGACATAAACAACCATGCTTAACCAAATTCAACCATAATAGATCATGTTTAACCAAGGTGAACAAAAGTTATTGTTATGAAAAAAATAATGTGACGTCACCTTTGATACATTCTGCAATGTCACATAACTATTAATAATATTTATATACCATTAACCCTGACCAACCACAATGCAACATAGCTATTGATGAACTTTACAATGCAACATACATATTAAGGATTCTAACAATTTAACATAAAATAAGACAAAATGAATGTCATAATATGACATAAGCATTGAATAATGTCACAACCCAACATAACCCTTGATGAAGATTGCAATGTGACAAAAACACTAAATTTTGTCATAATGTGACATCAAATTTCATGAAAAATACACTGCAACAAAACCTTTAATAAACATTGCAATGTGACATGACATTTCATGAACGTCCCAATATGACCTAGCCATTTACATGGAAATATGGATGAATGTTGTAATATGTAATAACGGTTTATGAATGTCACAATCCAACATAATCATTGATGAATTTCACAATATGACAAAATTCTTTATTAATTTTGAAATGTGACATCACAATGCCACAAAACCCTTAATGAATATTGTAATGTGAAATATCATTTTATGAATGTCACTATATGACATAGCCATTAACATTGAAAGATAAATTCTACAATACGAAATAACCATAAAGGAAATTCACAATGCAAGTTACTCAATGCAACATAAATGTTCAATAACATTATAATGCAACAAAAATACTAAGCAATGCAACAATTTAACATAAAGTGAGCCAAAATGAATGCCATAATCCTTTATCACCATTGAAGAATGTCACAACCAAACATAGCCCTTCATGAATGTTGAATTGCGACAAAACACTTAATGAATGTCATAATGTGACATGACATTTGATGAATGTCACAATGCAACAAAACCCTTGATGAACATTGCAATGTGATATGAAATTTGAAAGACACTACAATATGACATAGTCATTAACGTGGAAATATGGATGTAATAATATGAACTAACCATTTATGAATGTCACAATCCAACATAATTGTTGATAAAGGTAACAATGTGAAAAAATATTTATGAATGTAACAATGTGACATCACATTTCATTAATATCACAATGAGACAAAACACTTATTCAACATCACAATCTGACTCAACCATTGATGGCACCATATGCATGTTTCAATCTAGAATAGCCATTAAGGAATGTCGTAGTCTAGCACAAACATGTTGGAATGTTTTAATCTTTAATAATAATTTATAGATGTCACAATCCACCATAATCGTTGATGAATGCCACATTCTGACAATTGTTTTTATCAATGTCGCAATGTGACATCACATTTCATTAACATAACAATGAAACAAAACATTTAATGAAGATTGTAAGGTGATAGGACATTTGACGAATGTTGTAATGTGACATAGCCATTAAAGTGGCAAGATAAATGCTACAATTTGAAATAACCATAAACTAGAACAACCACATAATTTGTGGCTAATAAATGTTGATAGGATATGATAACAAAAGGAAGGAAAAATTCATGCCAAATTTGTTGTACATTTTGCATTACATTTGGGTATTTAAAATTTGCATACCAAAACCTAATATCAAAATAAATTTTGAAAAAAAGAGTTGAATTGATGCTCTAAATTTTCAATATATATACACTAACTAAAATAAATTTTAGCTCAATTATCATCTCTTTGCGTGTTGGTTTTAAGTCCATTTTTAAAATTTATACTAGCTCAATTTCTTCCATTTAAATTTTCAAAAACTCGCAAAATGGACTTAGAGCCTCATAAAATTCTATTTTCTAGTTGCTTTCACTAACCAGGAAAGAGACTCTTGAATTTCAAGCCCTTATTTTGGTAATCAATAAAATTCACAGAAATTATCTGTACATATTAACTTCATGTAGACTGCATTCAATTTTTGAATTTGACCTAAAACCTAAATAAGAGGTTATGAATAAATATATTTTCAGTAGAAGATAATAATAAATATATTACATGATAAGGGATTCCAAGAGAAGAGTTTGAAACTCCATAAAACTATTGAAATTCATCATTATCATGCACATTATTAAAATTTGAGATTCCATCCAAATCTAGAGAAGGCGAAGGCATGAGAGCATCACAGAGAGAAGTCAAAAATTTCATTTGATATTCTCAAAATATCTTGATCTCTTAATTTTGTTTTCCACCTCTGAGGAGATCATGGGCAGCATTGGATGATTGAATCAAGTCAATTTCTACATATTATGAATTTCCCTTATGATATTTCCCATTGAAATTCATTAGAATCATTTGAATCCATTGTAAGTGAGATCGAATAAAATGGGGCTACGAGGGACCTGTTCATATGGTTAAACATGGGTATTAACAACGACATAAACTTTATGCATGGTAAAATGAATGAACTCTAATTTATTTAAAGAAACAAAAAATATCAGCATGGTCGCATCTTTTCAAACCTTATTGAAAGCTCACAATGCTCCTAAAATATGTCATGGAAGACATATTTTGTGGCTTTTAAGATAGGGATTTAGTTATCATTGGCAGACAAACCTAAAATAAATATAGACCCTCCTTATTGGTTCGATTTTGTGTAGATGTGGGTGGCCTTCGAATATTTTCAAGCAGTCTATATTTTGGCTATTGCATTTGTTTGCGCCATTGAAGGGGACATAATGGAAATGAATTTTGTTTCTGTGCTTCTTTGTTTGATGATTGTTGCTAGATAATGAAACATCACATGCTTCATGCATCTTTTCTCTTTATGGTAACATATTTGACATGTACACTTGGTAAATTCACCTCAATGTATCTCTCTCCTTTATTGTAATGGATTCGACATGCTAACCTTCTAAACACGACTCACTAGTAGTAAAAACGATGCATTAAAAAACTTAAATGCAAACCACACATAGTAAAAAACCCCAGGGGAAGTAACTGATTTGGGAATTAATAAAATTATGGGCCATTATTATTATAATCACGCTAATCACCATTTTTAATGATGAATGACCATGTTTAGTCATGCAAGAAAGTTAATCCTTGAAATCTTATCCTTTCATTTCTTGTGACAACTAAAAATATTATAAGCACATCAAATCTTGTCTATAGAAATTGCTTTTGTAATTAAAATCTCATTTATTATGGTCCTTTTCAATAGGTGTGCACCTGTTGGATTAATCAATATGGAAAGATAAATTCTACAATTCGAAATAACCATAAAGGAAATTTTCAATGCAAACTATTGAATGCAACATAAACCTTCAAGAATGTTACAATGCAAGATAAATATTAAACAATTCAACAATTTAACATTAAATAAAACAAAATGAATTTCACAATCCATAATCACCATTGAAGAATGCCACAACCCATCATAACACTCTATGAATGTGGCAATGCAAAAAGACAGTTAATGAATGTCAGAATATGACATCATATTTGATGAAAGTCGCAATGCCAAAAAACCCTTAATGAACATTGTAATGTGATATGAAATTTGATAAACACCAAGATGTGACATAGCAATTAACATGGTAGTATGGATGTCATAATATGAAATAACCATTTACAAATGTCACAATCCAACATAATTGTTGATGAATGTCACAATGTGACATCACATTTCATTCACGTCACAATGAGACAAAACATTTATTGAACATTGCAATGTGACATGACATTTTCTTAATGTTTCAATGTGACATAGCCATTGATGACACCATATGCATTTTGCAATATGAAATAATCGTTAAGTAATGTCACAATCCAACATAACCATGTTGCAATGCGATAACAACCTTGATGATTATCGCAATGCGATATCAACTTTTATAAACTCTACAAAAAAACCCTTGATGAATGTTATAATGTGACAAAACCATTGATGAATGTTACAATGAGACATCAGATTTGATAAACTCATAAATATAAATAATATTATCAAACCATTAATCATGTCCAACCACAATCAAACACCATAGTGAACCATTATGGTCATTGGCAAACCAAAGTCAACTAATATTAGAGTGACATCGCCCTCATGACCGTCACAATGCAACACAACCATTTGGGATTGGGAAAGTCAATGTTGATGAATGATAACATTGCAATGTGACATAGAAATTGACGCCACCATATGCATGCTGCAATCTGAAATAACCATTAAGGAATGTCGCAATTGAGCATAACCATTTTAGAATGTTGTAATTTGTAATAATAATTTACAAATGTCACAATACAACATAATTGTTGATGAATTTCACAATTTGACAAAACTCTTTATTAATGTCACAATGTGACATCACATTTCATTAACATCACAATGCAACAAAACTATTAGTGAGGATTGTAATGCGACAAGACATTTGATGAGTATCACAATCTGACATAGACATTAGTGTGGCAATACAAATTCTACAATCCGAAATAACCAAAAAGGAAAGTCGCAATGAAAAATACTCAATGCAACATAAACCTTCAAGAACATTACAATGCAACATAAATATTAAGCAGTTTAACAAAAAGTAATCCAAAATATTCAAGCAAAGGAACTAAGAAAGAAAGCCTTTCTTCTAATGACACACAAATGACTGAAAATAGAGTCTCTACATTGAAGAAAAAAAATAGATGGATCACTTAGATGGAAAATTTAAGAAAAAAAAACCTTCAACATTTGATGGAGAGTCCAAAAATGGTGAAGAGGTGGAAGCGTGGTTACTTGACATAAAGAAATACTTTCATATTCACAATTATTGTAGTAATATGAAAGTAAGGATGGTCATCTATAACCTAAAGGGTAGATCTAGTATATCGTGGCGGGATTTAAAGTTAGACACTGGTTGAAAGGAAAAGAAAATAGAATGGAAATATTTTAAGAAATATTTTAACAAACAATATCTATCCGAAAGATATTATGAAAGAAAAAACAAACAATTTTATGAGTTAAACTTATGACATTTGTCTATTGAAGATATGATTACTAAATTCCTAGAGATGTTAAGGTTTGTATCTTAAATCAAGGATGAAAAGGTGAAAGCCTAGAGATTTTTAATTTGTTTACCTCAATCATATAAATACATAATAGAGTTTGATAATCCAAATAACTTTAATGAAGTGTTGTGAAAGGCTAGAATATGTTATGAATAGTACAAGAAATAGTCTGAAAATACAAAATCATGGAGAGAAAAGAAACAAGAGAAACTCAACCAGATAAACAAAGGTTTAAGGCCATCACCATTTCATAATATGTCCAAAGGATATCAAGAAAAAAAAATTCCCAATAATTAACCACATTTTCCACAAGGAAACAAATAAGTTAATTTGGGATTCAAGAAGGAAGATAATAATCCTAGAGAACAGTTAATATTTTGGGGATGTGGTGAACCACATTTTTTGAGGAATTGTCCACATAGAAACTCTACAAACACAACAAGTCATAATATACAAGAAGCTTCAATAGTTGGAGACATTATAAAATTTATTCATAGAATCAATGCTTCTATAGATGGAAGACAAGAAAATGATCAATCTACCATTGTGGAAATTGAAGGTAAAATTCATGACAAAAAAGTTTCTATTTTAATAGACCCAGGAGAAAGTCTAAGTTATGTTACTCCATCATTGGTATAATATTGCAAGATGGAAAAGGAATTTTTTTTTCTAAAACTTAGCTAGCACAATTAGCAACATGTACAAAAAGAAAAGTAATTGAGTTTATCTACCACTGTAAGCTGGAAATAAATGTCATGATACGAAGATAAATTTAAATGTATTACCTTTAGGATCATACGACATACTTATATGCATGAACTGGTTAGAGAAACATAAAGTTGTAATAAATTGTTATCAAAAATCATTTACCTACAAAGATGAAAGTGGAGTAAAAATAATAGTGAAAAGAACTAGAAAAGTTCTCTATAAGACAAATATCAGCCTTACAATTTAAGAAATTCATTAGTAAAGGTTGTAGGATATATGCCATTCACGTGAAAAATTTTCTGAATGAAGAAAGAAAACCAAAGTTAGAAGATTTTGATGTGCTTCAAGAATTTCGAGATGTATTTTCAAAAGAAATGCCCGAGTTACCTTTGAAAAGGGAGATAGTTTTTTCTATTGATTTATTACCTGGATCTGCATCGACATTGAAGGTGCCATACAGAATGAGTATCCTTGAGTTGAGTGAGTTAAAAATCCGGCTACAATAATTATTGAATATAGGATACATTAGACCAATAACTTTTCCATTGGGAGCACCGATGTTATTTGTCAAAAAGAAAGATGGAAGACTTTGGTTGTGCATCGATTATCATCAATTTACTAAAATGACGATTAAAAAGAAGTATCCATTACCCAAGATTAATGATCTATTTGACCGTGTTGGAGGAGAAAAAATATTTTCTAAATTGGATTTAAGATCTGATTATCACCAAATAAGAATAAAGGATGAAGATATCAATAATACAAATTTTAGAACACGTTATGGAAATTATGAGTTTGTGGAAATTCCCTTTGGACTTACTAATGCACCAATGAATTTTATGTTCCTAATGAATAATATATTCAACCAATATTTATATAAATTTGTTTTGATATTTATTGATGATATAATAATCTATTCGAAGTTAGAATATGAACATGAGAAACATTTGAAAATAGTATTACAAACTCTAAGGGAACATAGGATATATGCTAAGTTTGGCAAATGCAACTTTTATGAAAGAAAAATACAGTATTTGGGACATGTAATATCAAAAGATGGAATTGCAATGGAACGAGAAAATGTTAAATATGTTATGGAATGGATTGTACCTAAGAACATAGTTGATATACGATCATTCATGGGAATTACAGGTTATTACTGATGGTTTATTGAAAGATTTTCCAAAATTGCCTATCCCATTACATCATTACAGAAAAAGGGAGTGAATTTTATTTGGTCTCAAAAATGTCAAGATAGTTCGATAAATTGAAAGTATTACTAACTACATGATACAGGATTTCTATGAGGTCTTTCTCTACAAAAGTCCTGCAATGAGGACCTTTTACTGATGCTTAAGGGTGAAATCATGAAGGTGGGTTACACTTTTGCTTGTTTTATCAGAAAAAAAACTGTATTTTCACAAGTTGTTCAACTTCCGACATATAAAAGTATTTTTTTTATTTAGAATTTCACTTTACAGTAAAAAAAAAACTTGTGAATAATTGTGTTAGCTTTCCAATGACTATTTTTCAATTTTTTTTTTATCACGATTTGATATGTCAATTTGACAATTGTTTAACAATATGTTTTCTTAAACATGAAATGAATGATAATGAGTTACTTATTTCTACAACAATGTATATATTATTAAACTTATGTTTTGAAGAAACAAAATAGACTGTAACAATCTACAGAGACTCTATTTTATTATGACTATTATTTTAAATTTAACGGATGAATATTATAATTTCTAGAATTTTTTTAAGTTGACCAAGCTGAAAACGTTGCAGAGTTTAAATACATGTTTTTCTACACCTTGTATCTATCTTAATTTTTACTTAAAACTAAAATTTAAATACACCATTTTGAAAAGAACAGTTTAAGGATTATGAATATATTTTTTTCAAATTTTTTCACTGTATATTTTTTGAGATACCGATATTTCATTTCACCGAATCATAATTTCTGCTGAAAATATTATGTAGTGAGTTTTTTTTTAAATTAAATAAAATTAGATAAAAATAAAGAAAATGAAAACAAATTATACGAATTGAAAGTAGATTCAATTTTGAAAATGCTGGTGTCATTTTCGAAACCAAATTCTCAA
>ML821010.1:11097-39440 GCA_009831015.1 Picea engelmannii | reverse complement strand
ATTTGTTTGACTACCTTTAAGGAGGATGAGGTGATAACTATAGTCCTAGATTTGGTAATTATGGTTAAACAAGGATTCTCTATCAGTTGGGGAATAATGGTGTGTCATATGGACTAAACTTGGATCTAGGGTGGTAGTGTTTGACATTCCAATGATCTTTGACAACCACAAAAATGTTCTACACACAGGAGAAGTGTCCCATTGCTCATAAAAGAAGGCCTTGGGAGGAGCTTGGTGGTACAATGCATGACACTGAAATGCCAAATTGTCTGCAACTATAGTTTTCATTGACATAGTGCCTCCAGAAATATGTCTATGAGATTTCCTCTGTTTGTATGCATTGTCTGTCATCATTTATACTAGAAATTCAATAGAAATTGAAGCCATGGATACATTTACAGATTGGAAGAACTAGGCTCACACACATAAACATTTTGTTTATTATTGCATGATAAACATAGATACAACATGTAGATATGTAGTTGGAGTGAGATCCAACTTATTCCACTTTTGTAGGGAGAAGGTGAGAGAATATCTCAACCTCCTCCAGCTACCCCCAACCGAATCCCTAAACATCAAGATGCATCCTAATGAGTCATTACTATCTAACAACCCCCCTTAATGACTACATTACACAACATAACATATGGTTACAACACAAACTGTCTGACTGATCCTCATACGCAGTTACACCCATCTATGAACTTCATAGACACACTCTTTCTCTCCATCATCTTTGAGCTACCAATTAATTCAGCACAAATAAAACTGCTTCCGACCATATTTGTAGCACTTGTATAACTGACAAATTGACAACTTGGTTCATCGGGGCTTCCGTGATAAAAGGTGTCAACTAATGAAGCATTATATGTCTTCAAAATTCATCTATACAAGATGACCTTAAACATAAGAATGTTTGTACTTGAAACTGGGGCTGCTAGCTTGCATCAAGATACAAGTTCTTAGTTTTATATAAACACTTACATAAAAAAGTTTAAACTCACCACACACCACATATACATAAATATATAAATATCACTTCCTTATTTTAAAACAGTATGAGAGATGGCTCTCGTGGTTCTTCATCACTTTCTGATTCTGATAATTCCTCTAGGTTGGCAATATTTGTAGATTCCTTGCCATTCAGGAGATCTCTAGCACGAGCTCTATAGTTCCAGGCTATATGTCCATTTTTGTGACAATAGAAGCATTCTGTTGAACCCTTGGTTTTTCTCATTTTACCTTTTGAGAACAATGCAATTTCAAGTTGACCACTTGCATCCAAGTTTTCAGAATATGACCTTAGTATCATCTGGATCTACCTTGATACCCTTTTCACTTAATTCTCTAAGTAGAGACATTAACTCATTTATATGAGTAGAAAGACAGGTCTCTTCATGCATTTTGAGACTAAAGAGTTGCAACTTTGCATTCATAGCCTTTTCCTCAAATAATTTACTTAATTCCTCCCAAATTTCGTTAGATGCTTTTGCTAAATCAATCAAATGCAATTGCATATTTGAAAGAGCCAAACCAATAATAGCTTTAGCCTTTTCTTTCTTCTTTTGCCATTCAACAAAAAGTCTTGGATCACTAGATGCTTGTTCTGTGCCTTTTACTATGCTGCACAAACCTCTATTCATCAAATGCATTTGAACTTTAACTTTCCATGTATGAAAATTATTACCATCAAATTTTTCCATAGGTAAAGAATCCATATTACCTTACCAAACCTGATTTCCTTTTTGATAGCACTCCTTTACGAAAATGAATAAAGTGAGCCGTGGCAGCGCTTGAATCCAGAGTGCTTCAGCAGATCACAGGTGTGGCAACTTCTGCTTTAATCAGCGATCTGAGCTTGACAGGGCTTGGCAGCAGGTCTTTACACAACACAGTACATCCTGCAATCAGTGCGTCCGCCTTCAATACATCACCTCTTCCTTCATGAAACATAGATGACGCAGATGACATCTCTGGCAATTTGGATCGCAACAAATAATTAATCGATCAATTAGAAAACAATAATTCAAAGGAACATTCTAATGAATGTCACTTTATGGATTTGCTTGGCAGCGGCAACACTTTATTTCTTGTTTGACAGCGCTCCTCCTTCACAAAAAAATGAACAGAGTAAACAATGGCAGCGATCTGCACTTCTGTTGCTAGCTTTTTAATAAAGCAATGTTTCAGCATGGAAGGAATAAATAATTGGCAGACGTGCAAGTCAGCCGATGGAATTGACAGGGAACTCTGCTCCTTTTTATGCACAGGTCATCCTTTTTACGCAGGGACACATGCTATCTTCCGTTAAACTCTAATTGCAGGGCATCAATGTTACGTGCAGCAATGGCGTCTCCACGCAGCAGGGTACTCGTAGTAGATGATGGCGTCTCCACGGCTCCTTCTATGGAAGCGTTTGAACCAGCGATAGACTCTGGAACTAGCGAGAGATCCAACGTTTGAACAAATGTGATAGACTCTAGAAAGGTAGACAAATGGCCCCTCCACGCAGCAACTCAGCAATCGTTAACCTGCTCTGATACCAATTTAGAGATCGAAAGAATTAGGCTCACACACATAAACAGTTACCAATTTAGAGATCGAAAGAATTGGGCTCACACACATAAACAGTTTATTTATTATTGCATGATAAACAGATATACAACAGGTTTATTTATTATTGCATGATAAACAGAGATACAACAGGTACATATGTTGTTGGAGTAAGATCCAACTTATTTTACTTTTGTAGGGAAAAAGTGAGAAAATATCTCAACCTCCTCCAGCTACCCCTAACCTAATTCCTAAACATCAGGATGCATCCTAATGAGTCATTACTATCTAACAGATACCACCATTGTGCATGTGCTTTCCAAACAAATTTATATCCTCCATGAGAGAAATCTAAGTCAGATTTGGTTCTCGTAACTGTAATTCATTATTGGTCATTTTACAGATACGGCCATGCATGAAAAACTGAGCGCATACCATCCATAAAAACTTCAATATCCCTTAAACCCTTCAGAATGTTTCATTTTTTCTCACGTGTCAGTCAATTAAGGTCATTGGGGTCAAAACCCATGTCACAGGTTTTGGAAATTTGTCTCCATCTACTCAGAAACTGTGCCCTAAATATGCGTCTCGAAAATTGTTGCATTTTTCATTGTTTAATTCTTCTTCAAACTTGTCGCACATTTCTCTGATCGAGAAGGAATAAGAACAGAGGCCGTCAACCAAATAACCGCAAAAACCTTGACAAAATATTTGATTTTACTTCTTACATCCGAGAATGGGCGAGTAATCATAAACGAGACTGTAACCACGAGGAACCATGACCACTCGGCCTTCGGGCTTCGGGTGACAATGAATCAATGGAAATGATATCACCCGATGGCCGAAATCCAAAATGTAAGAATGACCAAGACGCGAAGT
Source organism: Picea engelmannii (assembly GCA_009831015.1). Classification (NCBI taxonomy): domain Eukaryota; kingdom Viridiplantae; phylum Streptophyta; class Pinopsida; order Pinales; family Pinaceae; genus Picea; species Picea engelmannii. The sequence goes on along the minus strand of ML821010.1, from coordinate 36,008 downwards.
ACTCGCCTACCGTTGATTTTGATGGCACGTGGAAAACTGGATGTTATCTCGGACAACTGGATGCTAGCTCAAGGAATGGTTCCTGAAGAATGAAGCTGGTGAAGCTCGCCCATCCACCAAATCCGGGGCTCGCCATGAAAAACTCAGATCACCACGAATATATCGATGTGCTAAGCATAATAGCGGACCCGCAGGCTCCTTGGCGTTATGTATGGGTTGTCTTGCGTCTTGATATGCCATATGGCTTTGATCCTCGATCTTGATAAAGGCTCTTGGTTCTATGTTTGACAATAGGATTTGATGAGTTATAAACCCAATATTTTATTAATGAAAATAATAAACTAAAGCCTATCCACGATGCTTGTCTTTGATATTTGGATTTAGGACTTTACATATGGATAACTTGACTTGGAGTTAGATTATGATTTGGGGTTTTATTGATAAAGCCCAATTTCTAACATAATAAAACTTTGAAAATAATATAAAATATTATATTAAAACTATTATAATAATTTTAATATAATGTTTACATAATCACAATTTAGTTTGGCTTTATATAGGAAAGGAAACTCAACAGTAGGAATTGAAGCGCAGGGGATTGCGGAACGAGAGAGGAATTTTAAAAGATTGACCATAATGTAGGCAAGAATTCAGAGATTTGGCAGAGGGTTGGGTTGATTTTATGGCAATGAAAAACTTAAGAACAATGACTAAAGATTAAGGATTTTGAGAGGAGATATTGATGATTTTTACAAAAGATGACACAAGGCGAATTCAGAGATTTGGCAGAGGGTTGGGTTGATTTTATGGCAATGAAAAACTTAAGAACAATAACTAAAGATTAAGGATTTTGAGAGGAGATATTCATGATTTTTACAAAAGACGACACAAGGCTTTTGAGGCTAGTTTAATTGGAAAAACTTTGGAAAGGACAAAATTTTTTAAACCATGTCAATTTTTGTACAACAGCTTGAGAAGGATACACAGTGTATATTCAAAGATTACTCACAACAGCTAGAGCTTAGAATTTTGCAAGAGGCCACATAGGCATCCCCTTAGATTCTGAACTCAGTTTGGGGGTGACATAGGTGAAAAAGACTCTAGTACAAGGTTGGGAGGCTTAGAATTTTGCAAGAGGCCACATAGGCATCCCCTTAGATTATGAGCTCAGTTTGGGGGTGACATAGGTGAAAAAGACTCTAGTATAAGGTTGGGAGGAACCGGGACGTGTGGTTTTGCCAAAATTCCAGGTTTTATTTATTGTGATGAATATGCTTATTTAATTTTTTACTGTGTTATTGTACATTTGGCTAAATTCTTCGTCATAAATAATTGGAACATTATTAGAATTTAAGTCTTGTTATATGAAATATAGATGCATATTATACGTTTCATACATGAAACTGTGAAAGGAAATTTAATAATTATTCTGATTTACAAATAGAATCACATTATTGATAATAGATTAATAGTACTCATAGGTAAAAACCTAGTTAATAATCTAGGGATTATTCCAGATGAGAAATTTGTATGGTAGAGACACGATTCATTGAAATGCAATATACAACACGAAAGGAATGATACAAAATAGGAATTTATATCGATTAACCAAAGATTCAATATATATAAATTGGAAAAAGAATTATTACAAATTCAGAGTGAGTTTCGCACGATACCTTGTACACATATTCAAAAGGAATATCGTTACAAAGTACATTATATAATCCAAAGAAAACTCGTTACAAAATTTAACGAGATAACATATGCATATGTATTCGAAGAAAAAATGTTACATACTGTATAGAATTCCAAACGAGGAGAGTCCATTTATAAATATATATCAATGAAAAAGAAGTCAATAAATATAATATTACAACATCATAACATGCATAGAGATCAGTCCGAAGCCACTTGACTTTTAGGATTAATTATATTAAAAATATAATCGTTCGACAAATTGGACAGGAGGTAGGAGAAAAATAATCACATCTGGTGATATCATATTTAAACCTACAAAAGTATTGAAACCCGAATACCTTTCTGTACATGGGTATTCCATATCTCCATGGTAACCATCATCTCAGCACCTACAAAATAAATAAGAAAATAATTTAGCAAGTTGCACAAGTTGTTTAATCGAATGAAAGTTAATATACAAGTAGAAATAATCTCACCATGGATGAGAAAAGGGTAGAGGTATCTCCTTGCATCGTTGTAATTTTCACATGGATGTTCTGGGTTGTTGGATAACTGATGGGTACCCCTCCAAACATCAAAAGGGCCCATCATTAGATATTGCCCAAGAATAAAGTTAATGTAAAACTACAACATATGTACAATCTGTAAATTAAAGTAACTACTAGGGTCTGTGCGAACTCCACCTGTACAAAATATCATAGGGGAAGTCCTAAACTAAGTCTAGGATGAATAAAACAAGATGAAGGGTCTTAATAATAGACCAGAGGTGAGAAATGGAAAAATATTTACCTTGTAATGGTAAACCAAGACCACTGAGATTACTAGGTACTGATGGAAAAAACTTGAGGCTAAGGTAAAACCCCCTTGAAACAAATAGGGAAGTAAAACTACTACGACCAAATATAAAAACTACAGTCATTACATTATATGGAAACATATATATAAGAACAAGAAGTTCGACAAGAGATATGGTCGGAGGAATAAGGTTCAATTCCAACTACAAACTAATGTTATGAAGGATAATACTCAGGAAATATTATTAAGTTAAACTACCACCATAGTTACAGGAAACCCCAAATGGTTATGCGAGTTTCTTACCAGTTAAAGGCACTGACCTTGAAAGCATTAAAAAGACTCATAGAAATCCCAAGGAAGCTACGAACTCTTAGAGCATTTACCCAATAAATTTCCCAGGAAACGAAAATGAGAATGGGGCATCCAGACCTGCCCTTTGTAAACTCGTAAAAGGGAAAACCTCTCAGGAAGAACACATAGTCGATGGAAAGGAGTGAAGAACGCAGAATGAGCTAAGTGTGGGAGAGTTAGGAAAGCTAAAGAATATGACAAGAAAACCTAATGCCTAGAGGCATAACAAAACAGCATGTATACATATTTTAGGAAAGTGGCTGAATAATCCTCCTTGAGATGGAAACATCAAGACGTGGCGCATATAGGATTGTTTCATGTTAAATTCTCCACAGAGGAAGTTGGATAACGAGGAAGAGTTGGAGAAGTTTTGATTCAAGATAGGTACCGTAGCTCGAGTTTAAACCTCATAAAACATCCAAAGAAATGATCAAGTCTAATTCGTCTCGTCGAAGGATAGGTGTAACGCGTATGGTTGTCTTACAATGATAACTCATTCCAAAATATGTTGATTGATAAATAATGGAACCTACTTAATGAATCTTGATTTTAGGTATGAGAGTTACCATAAAACAATATTAAAAAACATATAGTATGAAATGAATTAAAGATCGTAAGTATAAGAACATGGTAACACCAATAGTAAACCTATAGCCATGAGGAGAGGGCTATATCCAACAACCAAATCATTGAGTGAGCTCTCATGAATCATGACCCCAAGAAGGAACGAACTTAAATAGAGATTGCCACTTAGTAATAAAAAATATACTTTATAGGTTATCGACTACTTGGTCTTAATGAAATAAGACTTGGGATAACTGATATAAATATGATACATAAGGGTGAATGATAAGGTTGACTATGGAACATTTCCATTATTAAACTATAAGACTTTATGAAATGGTTTGTTAAGGTTGTAAAGGTCTTTCTGTGTAAATATGTAGTCCCTATGAGCTTCTCGTCATAACAAAACATTGAAAGGATAATGAAATTTTTGTATCATAAGGGAAACAAATAAAGTTATAAGATAGGAATAAAATTATATGTGACAATAATGATGACGAAGAACAATTAAACAATATTATGGTGATATGTATATATAAAGAAAAACAATTGTTATTGGAATCTAAGGTCCGTGAAAATTGATGTCAAATTTGTGATGCTCCGTGATGGATATGCCAGATTGTGATGTTCATCTAGGGGGAGTTATGTTGAATTAGAGTGATCTTGAAGGGTTATGTTAAATTGCAATGATCACAAAAGGATATGTTGGATTGCGATGTTCCTTAATGGTTTTGTAGCATTGTGACATTCATCTTGGTTGGATTATGTTGAATTGTTATATTCCTCAATGGTTATATCACAATGTGATGTTCCTAGATGGTTAGGTTATATTAGGACATTCTTGAATGGTTATTTCATATTATGACATTTATCATGGTTGAATTATGTTGACCATGGATTTCTTTAGTTGTCTATTGTTCACTATTGTAATGCCCTCCTCGTTACGACAACCATTCTAGTAACAGGTGCAAATTTTTTTTTTGGTGTAAGGTGTGTGCGCGCATGTAGAAGTAACAACACACCCGACTCTATGTCTCCACTCGACGACCAACAAGATGCAACCATGACAATTAAAAATGAAGGCACACAACGAGTAACTGCAACAATATACAACCATAGGCATAAGGCACAACACAAACATTAAGACATACTAGGGGTGCACAGTAAGAACACATAGGGAAGAATCCATGGTGTTAGGGTTACTATTTCTCCACAGGAAAGAAGGGCTTTTAGTCTTATGTCTTCTCAAAAGAAGATTACACAGGCTCTTGGCCGACTGCTCAGGCAGAAACTAGTAACCCGACCTAGAACAAGACGCAACCAAGTCGAACACAATAAGACGACCCCGACGTATCACAGTGACAACAGGGAATAAACGCCCCTAGACATAAGGCGTACAACTAACAGCTGCAAGCAGAAATCGACATCAGGTGTTAAGTACAGTACGGTCACAGAAGGAAGAATCCAACAACAGTGTTTACTATTTCTGCATAGAAAAGGAGGGCTTTTAGTCTTATGTCTTCTTGAAAGAAGATTAGACAGGCTCCTGGCTGACTGCTCAGGCATAAACTAGTAATCTCTGTCAGGTGTGTCGCAAGAGGGGAAACCCTACCCTTAAAGGGCCCGAGACTCTTGATACGGCACTGGATTCTTTACCCAGAAAAACCACACACACAGACAGGTCTCCTAAGGCTACCAGGGGGTGACTATATCCCGCCCGACAGAAGCAGAGTAGGCAAAAGAACGATCTCGCCCAGGTACAACAACAACTCAAGACAACCACTAACTCTACGGACACGCATGTCCGAAGGACTCCAACAATGACCAATCAAAGTTGAGACCGGACGTTGTCTATGGCACAAAGGGCATTTAAATTACAGACTCGCTTCTCCGGTAGGTTCCAATAATCGTGGATCCCAAATACTAACTCTAGACAACAGATTGTACTTCATTCAATGACTGTGCGTTATATATTGACAACTCATCATATCTTTAATAGTTTCACCATGACTAATACCACATGATCATGTACATCCCAGTACCCTACATTAACATTTCACGGTCATTTCATTCCATTCCATTCCATTATATCAACTTCCATTGCTTTGTAAAAACCTTACTTAAACATTAACTGAATTGAATAGCATGCTATCATTGAATACTAACTACGTAAGTAAATGGTTGCTTCCTTTATGGCTATCATAAAATAATTCTCAATCTGCCCACTACTTCTGAATTCAACCAACTAGCCACTAATTTGCTGCATTAGTAAAATCTCAAGGTAAAAAGTAAAGGTTCGATGTAAGGGGAGTATGCTTAACTACTGCAATATAATTGATTATAATATTATTAAAGAAAAACATCCATACTAACCATGCCATCATATTTTAGATCACAACCTTCCAATTGAATTAACAGTAGCATTCATATCATGTCACTAACACTATCATCATATTCTTATTTTGTTGTTATCAATAAAATAAAATTACCTAACTTACCATAAAATAATCCAACACACATTTATATTATCATAACCTTGCCATATCACCACCCTTACATTTCAAAAATGTTTAATTAGGAATAAAGAGGCTACCTTTACTTGCTATAATAAAAAGGACTCTATGGTAACATTCCCTATCCTAATCGTATCATTTGCCTTTACATTTCAGTATTCAAGAATAAGGAGTTTACCCTTTACATTGCTAATATAAAAATGACGCTATGGTAACAATTCTGTTACCCTATCATACCATTATCTTTACGTTCAAAAATTCGATTAAATAGGGAGTTTACGTTTAATAGGTTATGATGACAATGACTCTATGGTAACCTTCCATTATACTAAAAAGGAAATTCATAAAGAACTCATTTAATGCAATTAAATTATTTCCATGAATGAGTACTTGGTTTATAACATACAATGAATGAATGCCATTAAAAAAAAAAAACATACAATGAATGCCCAAGATATACAACACAAGATTTATAGCAAAACACAGACCATTAACATTTAAAACGCAGATATACAGCAAAACGCGCAAGATATACAGCCCAAGATTTACAACAAAACACAGACCATTAACATTTAAAACGCAGATCAAAAACGAATTGCCTAATCATAAACGAATTGCCAGATCATTGCCAGATCATTTAAAACACAGACATAAACAAATTGCCAGATCATAAACAAATTGCCAGATCATTGAAACGAATTGCCAAATCATTGCCATATCATTTAAAACGCAGATCATAAACGAATTGTCAGATCATTTAAACGAATTGCCAGATCATTTGAACGAATTGCGAGATCATTTAAAACGCAAATCATAAATGAATTGCCAGATCATTTAAACGAATTGCCAGATCATTTAAATGAATTGCCAGATCATTTAAAACGCAGATCATAAACGCCCAAATATATTCCTGTAGGACGTAAACCATTAAAACATTAAAACGCAGATCAAAACGCCCAAATATATTCCAGTAAGACGCAAACATTAAAACATTTAAACGCAGATCATTAGACGCCCAATATTTACCCTGAGTGCCATTTAAAACGCCCACAGCATATAACAAAAACGCAGAATGTAAGAATTGCTCACTGTGTGTAATAAAAACGCCCAAAATCCCAAGAAAACGCCTCGGTACAACAATTTGCCCACGAAGAAAAAAACGCCACTGTACAAAGTTGCAGTGCCATTGTAATGACATTTTCCCATGCAAATAACACAAAAACGCCCATAAACTTTGTAAAACGCCCACAGTAAATCTTTTTCCCCAAATGTGTTCTATCATCATCAATAGCACGAAATACAAAATCGAAAATCCCAGAAACCCCATTCATTAACGATTTAACCCAACAAAACTTTCAGAACTATGACGCAGTAACCATTCCAAACGAAATTGTCGAACGAGTGTTTCAGCATGACAATACACAGTGAAATTTTCCATAGGGGATGGAGAAGAAACGATAAATTCAAGGCTGGAGGATTACTCAAGGTGACACCATAAAATTTTGCAGCAACATTTAAAAACAAAAGAATCCGCTGGATGTAAGCAATGAAAGAACGACCATTTAGCCCAACGATAACCAGCATCGATTGAAATTAAACATTCATCCATCTAGATTTCCATTAAATAAGCAGATCTAATCATAACCTAATGCATTTTACTCTACTAAATGAATCGCGTACCTTTTTCCTTGCGACCGCCTTGATCGATGTCCCGCGCTCCTTGCCGCTCCTCCTTGCCGACCATAGAAAGCTCACCGGTACCTCCCAGCCAATCGCTAGGGGTACTCTACTTCCCCCTTAGCCCCCCAAGCCACAAAGGGGTCATACAAGATCCAGAGATACGACTAGCTTCTCAGTTCACCTCCACGACTGAGCTACCACTCCAATACAGCTGAGAAATTCCCAACTCCTCACAAGCAAACAGTCAAGCCACAATCCGACAGCGTAACGTTACGCTCATTGTTCCCTCCTTTCTTCCTCCTTTTCCCCTTCTTTTATAGAATTTGAGACCCAATTACTTTCCCTAAATCATTATTAATTTAATTTTTAATGACAATCCTCTAAAAATTCTCTGTCGTCCAAGTGTCACTCATCCCCCATGTTTCTCTAAAATTATTTTCTTTAATTTAAATAAAAGACTCATTTCCCTCACCCCTCCTAAAGTCGCTCCTAAAATTGCTCCTAGGGTTTCTAGATCCCCTCTCAGCTTTTAATAACTTTCCTGAAATGAAGTTGCTGATTTTTAGTAACTCCTTAATTGCTAATTCCTTTTGCTTTTTACCCTATGTCCCCTACTTTCCATTACTAAGTTTCCTTTATTACAAGTTTCCTTATTTCTATTATTTATTTCTCTCTTCTTATTTTTAAACCCAAAGGATAAATGCGCTTATTAATCCCTTCTATATTTTTTTTAAATTCATTTCTTTTATACTCTCACATGTCTTTTTTTTTTAACTTTAATTTCCTTTTTACCTTTAACACCACGTATTTTAATTAATTTATTCCCTTCTTCACTTTACCCCCTTTAATTTTAAGAAGACTTTAATTAACACCTAGGAGGGTTTTAGTTTACGCCCTTATGTTTACTTTTTGTAGGATCTTTTCTTAGGGCTTGTCAAAATTTTATCTTAGAGATGTTTTAATTTTAGGTTTAGATTCGAACTGGGTGACAATCAATTAGGGGAGTCGTTTTGAGAATTTCTAAAGGCGTTAAGGTCTCAGGGTCATCTAGGTTTGTCTCATCATCGCCATCAATGCGACATGCCCTTCACGACGCACGACGTGCTCCAAGGGTGCCACTCGCCTAATTTGCTTCTGTTGCGCGACGTGCCCTTCAGGATGCACCACGTGCTCCAAGTGTGCCACTCGCCGACTTGTGTTTCTTTGCGCGACGTGCCCTTCAGGATGCACCACGTGCTCCAAGGGTGCCACTCGCCGACTTGATTGTTTGGTAGACATCTATAACCCCTGGAGTCAACACTCCACCAGGTGAACTTGTGGGAGACTAAGGGCTCTAAGGAATAAGGCCCCCACCTTATTGCGCGCCCCTTAGAATCATCGTGAGCGACTGTCGCAGTCTTCTCTCATGGCATCCTGGATCCTCTCGAACTAGGTAATCATTAACCTACAGTTCGATCCAGGGCTGTTGTCCACACCTCTCCCTCAACCTCTCTGGAAATCATGTGTGGCCCCTTTACTCCATATGTGAGTCTGGTCGGCAAGCGATCGTCAGCCTGCATCATCAACCATCGTGTCAGAACATATCAACAACATATCATAAAATCGATATCATATCATCAAAACAAAGCAATATCACCATAAATGAATCAACCCAAATATCCCACTCCCTGACTCAATACGGAGTCCAAGGGGGTTCCACCGACGCCTCGGCATCCTCAAGGTCTGAAACCCTGCACACTCAATGAAACTGAGACAACAACACCTGTCTACATCAAGTAGTAAAACATCATGTCGTCTATCAGAATGCATCATAATTAAGCATAAATGTATTAATATTAGAAAAGTCCAGATCACTTGCGAGCAAGTGTCCTCAAAGAAAAGTTTTGTAAGTGCGCTAGAGCGGGATGTTACATACACCCCCTCTTGGTCTAAACTTCATCCCGAAGTTTCTCAGTATAAATGCCAAAATAAATGTACCACAATATCATAAGTACCACAGTATCATAAGTCTATCTATCAAAACAAAATGGAAACTGCTGGCGCATATCATATGTGTCCTCCCAGGTCACCGAGTGTGGACTATAATTGTCCCACTGGACCTTGACCTGATCTATCGTTAGACGTCGTAACTGTCGAACGCGATGATATAAAATGCGGACTGGATCAGCCTTGAGCGCTCCCTCGTCCAATACCTGCAAGGAACTCATGTCAATCACGTGTGTATGATCACTAATATAATGTCTCAAAACAGATACATGAAAAACATCATGCATACACCTCAAAGAATCAGGCAAGGCTAGTTGATAGGCCATGGGCCCCTTTCTCTCCACAATCTCGAAAGGTCCCACAAACCTAGGAGAGATTTTAGCTCCCTTTCCAAACTTGATCGAACTCTTACGTGGTTTAACCCACAAGAAGACTCGGTCGTCGACCTCGTAACTACGGTCGACTTAGTGCGCATCGGCATAACTCTTCTGTCGATCCTGTGCTTCTTTAATCCTTTGTCTTATGGTTTGCATTTGCTCTTCCATTTCTTGGATCGCTTCTGGTCCAACCAGGACCCTATCCTCAAGCCGATCCCAACTCAAGGGCATCTGACACGGTCGCCCATAAAGGAACTCAAAAGGCGCCATCTTAATGGTTCTCTGGTAACTGTTGTTGTAAGCGAATTCTACTAGTGGCAAGAATTCCTCCCAACGCTTTTGTTGGTCTATCACGTACATGCGCAACATGTCTTCCAAGGTTTGGTTCGTACGTTCTGTCTGTCTGTCCGTCTCTGGGTGATACGCAGTACTAAAATTAAGTTGGGTTCCCAAGGCCTCTTGGAAACGCGTCCAAAATAGTCTGGTAAACATCGATCCTCGATCGAATATAATCTTCTTAGGCACACCATGCAGCCTCACAATCTCACTGATGAAAACTCTTGCTAGGTCCGGTGCCTGATACATCGTACACACAGGAATAAAGTGAGCACTCTTCGTCAGAGTGTCTACTACTACAAAAATAGAGTCGTGTCTCCTTGCCGTCAGTAGCAGTCCAACAATAAAATCCATTAAAATAACTTCTCATTTCGATTCCAGAATGGCATGTGGTTGAAGTAATCCTGCCGGGTGTCTATGTTCAGCCTTTACCTGTTGACACTCGAGACATCTAGCCACAACGTTGACTATGTTGGCCTTCATTCCTTTCCAAAAGAACAAGGGCTTAAGGTCTGCCCTCATCTTCGTAACTCCCGGGTGAGCCATGTAAACTGCTCTATGAGCCTCACTCAGGATAAACATCCTCAACTTGTCGTTTGGCGGTACGTAAATCCGACCTCTAAACCTCAATAAACCATCACTATCATATGAATATCCCTCATATCGTGGTACCATCATAGTGTTTTGTCCGATAAAATCCTCGACTTCTTTGTACCAGTCATCGTCACGCTGTAAAGTGAGAATATTCTCACGTAGATTCGTTTGAAGAGGCAACAATGAAAAGATGCATGGCCTCCGACTCAAAGCATCCACCACTCGGTTCATTGTTCCCTTTATGTAAGAAATCTTAAAGTTGTACTCGCTAAGCAATTACGACCAACGCCGTTGTCCTGCGTTCAGGTCGCTTTGTGTGAAAATGTGTTGTAGTCCACAATGATTGGTATTTAATTCAAATTGTCATCCAACAAGGTAGTGTCTCCAAACCTTCAAGGCATAAACGATGGCTAATAACTCCAAATCGTGCGTCGCGTAATTCTCCTCATGCCTTCTCAGTTTTCTCGAAATGTAAGAAATCACTCGTCCGTCTTGCATCAAGACTCTGCCTAAACCTTCCTTGGATGCGTCAATGCATACCAAGAAGTCTACATCCATGTCAGGGACCTTTAGTATCGGCACTGTTGTCAACAACTCCTTAATCCTTCAAAATGCTTCCACGCATTTCTTAGTCCAAACAAACTTCTTGTTTTTCTTCTGCAATTCCGTGATCGGATTTGCTATCTTTGAAAAACCCTCGACAAGCCGTCGATAGTATCCGGCTAAACCCATAAAACTACGCACTTATGTGACATTCGTTGGCACAGGCCATTCCATAATAGCCTCAACCTTGGCTGGATCCACGGTGATACCATTGTTGGAGATGACATGCCCTAAGTAGTGAATCCTCGATTGATAAAAAGAGCAATGGGACAAATTCCCTTACAATTTGTGCTCTCGTAGACACTGTAGTACCAAGGGCAAGTGCTCGTCATGCTCCTCCGTCGTCCGAGAGTAGATCAAAATATCGTCAATGAATACTTGGACGAACTTGTCCAAGTACTCACGGAACACCCCGTTCATCAAGCTCATAAATACACCTGGGGTGTTTGTCAGTCTAAACGGTAAAACAGTAAATTTGTAATGTCCAAATATCGTCTTAAAAGCGGTCTTAGGGACGTCATCCTCCTTGATCCGTAGCTGGCGATACCCTGATCACAAATTGATCTTGGAGAACACCATTGCACCCTTCATTTGATCGAACAGATCATCAATTCTTGGTAAGGGATACTGATTCTTGATCATAGCCTTATTCAGTTGACGGTAGTCAATGCAAAGCCTCCACGATCCGTCCTTCTTCCGAATGAAAATAACTGGTGCACCCCACGGTGACACACTAGGGCGTATCAGTCCCAGGTCCAACAACTCCTTCAGTTGCATTTTCAACTCTTGCAACTCCGGGGTCGACATCCGATAAGGAGTTCTTTCTATCCGTTCGGTCCCCGGTTTCAGGTCTATAGTAAACTCCAATTCTCTTTCTGGCGACATCCCATGCAACTCCTCTCGAAATATGTCCGCAAACTACTTCACCACTGGAAGGTTTTCTAGACCTTTTGCTACTCCCTTTTCGTTTAGCGCAAGGACCGCATCAAACTTGCACCCCTTGCGCATACTCTTCCGTAACTGTAAGGAAGAGACGAACCTCGGGGATACTCCCTGGTTCCATCCTACAATCACCCGTCTATGTCCTTCATCATCAACCAAGCTCAACCTCTTCGTCTTACAGTTGAGTATCGCCTCATGCAATTCCAACCAATCCATACCAATCACGACATCATAAGATCCCAAGATCGTGACGTACAAGTTGACCCTCGTGACAAACTCTCCCAGGTTAAGGGCACAGCTCGTAACCTTTCCTCCGACGTTCTGTTTGGCTCCCGAAGCCATCTCTATGAAGCTAAAATCATCCTGTTTGGGACCTTAATCCTTTTTAGCGCTGCACCAGAACTAAAACTCTCAGTAGCTCCTGGGTCTATCAAAATAATAAGGGTCTAGTCAGCGACAGTACCTGTCATCTCGAGCACAGTCGACTAGTGCTCTGACTAGCGGTTATTCACCGCTGCGTGAATCCGATGGGCCTTGCCCATATCTCCCACTGTAGCGGGTTTGGCTGATTCGGATGCTCTGGTTCTCTCCATAGGATAGTCACGCTGGTAGTGTGTCTCCCCACACGTCCAACACCCCTTCTTCGGCCCAGTAGTCCTGGTACCCGAAGTAGAAGATGACGGCCCACTGGCCTGGAAACTTGGTCTGTTCCGCTGAACAGGCCTAAACTGCTGTTGTTGCGGGCGACGTTGCTGCTATTGCTGTGGTCCCCGGTAAGGTGTCCACTGATGAGGCAATGGTCGTCGATGTGTAGTGAACGTGGATAACCTCTGGAAGCCACGATATCCCGGAGTATGTATCGCCGGTGTCTGATGCTGCGGTGTACCAGCGGAACCCTGCCCTGCTGGTCTCGATGGATTCCTGGTCTGACCCCCGCTGATAAGCTCCTCCTCTGCTATGAGGGCCTTTTGGACAACGTCGTGCGAGGTCTGAGGCATCATAATCCTAACCTTTGCACGCAGGCTGCCATTAAGGCCAAACACGAACCTGTTGACCTTGAGCTTCTCAGTGTTCAGGTGTGGAGCATACTTGTGTAGCTCCATAAAGCGTGCCTCATACTCGGGCACTATACGACCTCCCTTTCGTAAGGCGTTGAACTCATTGAGCTGACGCTCAATGAATTCCTCAGAAAGATACCTCTCTCGGAACCGTTCCTCGAACAGTTCCCATGACACGTCTTCAACAGCCATGTTTAGCTGCGGTAGGAGCATCTTCCACCATAGAAGAGTGCTCCCCTTCAGTTGAAAGACCGCCATGCAGACCTTCATGTTGGAGGTATAATCACGAAGTGCGAAGCACATCGCCATATTCTCCAACCATGCCTCAGCGGTTGCGCCGTCCAGGGCACGAAAGAACTTGGGAAATTTTACCTTCTCGAGTTCACGTTGAATGCCATCTGTAACGACCGGTGCGCGCGGTGGAACCTCAGCAGGTGCCGGTGCCCTGGCCTCATCTCTGTCCAATCGACTGATCAGAGCCTCGGACATGTGCTGAAAGGATCTCATCATCCCAATCACATCACCAACCGCTATCTGCTCCTGTCCGAGAACCTGCTCGCCTCCCTGGGGGTTAGACCTCTTAGGTGTGGATGCTGCTGGAGGCATCACGCCTCCTCCCCTAGCACCCTGTCGTCTGCCTCCACGACGTCCTCTAACCATGATTACCTGCACGCACACAATAAACTCAATCAGCAACAATATAATCAAATCTAATCATGTCAATGAAAGCTGTAGCAAATCCCAAGTCGCGGGTCGAACCGGATCTGATACCATATGTAAAGCCCTCCTCGTTACGACAACCATTCTAGTAACAGGTGCAAATTTTTTTTTTGGTGTAAGGTGTGTGCGTGCGTGTAGAAGTAACAACACACCTGACTCTACGTCGCCACTCGACGACCAACAAGACGCAACCATGACAATTAAAACTGAAGGCACACAACGAGTAACTGCAACAATATACGACCATAGGCATAAGGCACAACACAAACATTAAGACATACTAGGGGTGCACAGTAAGAACACATAGGGAAGAATCCATGGTGTTAGGGTTACTATTTCTGCACAGGAAAGCAAGGCTTTTAGTCTTATGTCTTCTCGAAAGAAGATTAGACAAGCTCTTGGCCAACTGCTCAGGCAGAAACTAGTAACCCGACCTAGAACAAGACGCAACCAAGTCGAACACAATAAGACGACCCGGACGTATCACAGTGACAATAGACAATAAACACCCCTAGACATAAGGCGTACAACTAACAGCTGCAAGCAGAAATCGACATCAGGTGTTAACTACAGTACGGTCACAGAAGAAAGAATTCAACAACAGTGTTTACTATTTCTGCACAGAAAAGCAGGGCTTTTAGTCTTATGTCTTCTCGAAAGAATATTAGACAGGCTCCTGGCCGACTGCTCAGGCAGAAACTAGTAATCTATGTCAGGTGTGTCGCAAGAGGGGAAACCATACCTTTAAAGGGCCCTAGACTCTTGATACGGCACTGGATTCTTTACCCAGAAAAATCACACACACAAACATGTCTCCTAAGGCTACCAGGGGGTGACTATACCCCGCCCAACACAAGCAGACCAGGCAAAAGAACAATCTCGTCCAGGTACAACAACAACTCACGACAACCACTAACTCTACGGAAACGCATGTCCGAAGGACTCCGACAATGACCAATCAAAGTTGAGATTGGACGCTGTCTATGGCACAAAGGGCATTTAAATTACAGACCGGCTTCTCCGGTAGGTTCCAATAATCGTGGATCCCAAATACTAACTCTAGACAACAGATTGTACTTCATTCAATGACTGTGCATTATATATTGACAACTCGTCATATCTTTAATAGTTTCACCATGACTAATACCACATGACCATGTACATCCCAGTACCCTACATTAACATTTCACGGTCATTTCATTCCATTATATCAACTTCCATTGCTTTGTAAAAACCTTAGTTAAACATTAACTGAATTGAATAGCATGCTATCATTGAATACTAACTACGTAAGTAAATGGTTGCTTCCTTTATGGCTATCATAAAATAATTCTCAATCTGCCCACTACTTTTGAATTCAACCAACTAGCCACTAATTTGTTGCATTAGTAAAATCTCAAGGTAAAAATTAAAGGTTCGATGTAAGGGGAGTATGCTTAACTACTGCAATATATTGATTATAATATTATTAAAGAAAAACATCCATACTAACCATGCCATCATATTTTAGATCACAACCTTGCAATTGAATTAACACTAGCATTCATATCATGTCACTAACACTATCATCATATTCTTATTTTGTTGTTATCAATAAAATAAAATTAGCTAACTTACCATAAAATAATCCAACACTCATTTATATTATCATAACCTTGCCATATCACCGCCCTTACATTTCAAAAATGTTTAATTAGGAATAAAGAGGCTACCTTTACTTGCTATAATAAAAAGGACTCTATGGTAACATTCCCTATCCTAATCGTATCATTTGCCTTTACATTTCAGTATTCAAGAATAAGGAGTTTACCCTTTACATTGCTAATATAAAAATGACGCTATGGTAACAATTTCGTTACGCTATCATACCATTACCTTTACGTTCAAAAATTCGATTAAATAGGGAGTTTATGTTTAATAGGTTATGATGAAAATGACTCTATGGTAACCTTCCATTATACTAAAAAGGAAATTCATAAAGAACTCATTTAATGCAATTAAATTCTTTCCATGAATGAGTACTTGCTTTATAACATACAATGAATGAATGCCATTAAAAAAAAAAAACATACAATGAATGCCCAAGATATACAACCCAAGATTTACAGCAAAACACAGACCATTAACATTTAAAATGCAGATATACAGCAAAACGCCCAAGATATACAACCCAAGATTTACAGCAAAACACAGACCATTAACATTTAAAACGCAAATCAAAAACGAATTGCCAAATCATAAACGAATTGCTAGATCATTTAAACGAATTGCTAGATCATTTAAATGAATTGCCAGATCATTGCCAGATCATTTAAAACGCAGACATAAACGAATTGCCAGATCATTGAAACGAATTGCCAGATCATTGCCAGATCATTTAAAATGCAGATCATAAACGAATTGCTAGATCATAAACGAATTGCCAGATCATTTAAACGAATTGCCAGATCATTGCCAGATCATTTAAAATGCAGATCATAAATGAATTGCCAGATCATAAACGAATTTCTAGATCATTTAAACGAATTACCAAATCATTTCCATATCATTTTTAACACAGATCATAAACACCCAAATATATTTGAGTAGGACGTTGACCATTAAAACATTAAAACGCAGATCAAAACGCCCAAATATATTCCAGTAAGAAGCAGACATTAAAACATTTAAACGCAGATCAATAGACGCCCAATATTTACCCTGACTGCCATTTAAAATGCCCACAGCATATAACAAAAACGCCCAATGTAAGAATTGCTCACTGTGTGTAATAAAAACGCCCAAAATCCCAAGAAAACGCCTCAGTACAACAATTTTCCCACGAAGAAAAAAATGCCACTGTACAAAGTTGCAGTGCCATTGTAATGATATTTTCCCATGCAAATAACACAAAAAAGCCCATAAACCTTGTAAAACATCCACAGTAAATCTTTTTCCCCAAACGTGTTCTATCATCATCAATAGCACGGAATACAAAATCGAAAATTCCAAAAACCCCATTCATTAACGATTTAACCCAACAAAAATTTCAGAACTACGACGCAGTAACCATTCCAAACGAAATTGTTGAACAAGTGTTTCAGCATGACAATACACAGTGAAATTTTCCGTAGGGGATGGAGAAGAAACGATAAATTCAAGGCTGGAGGATTACTCAAGGTGACACAGTAAAATTTTGCAGCAACATTTAAAAACACAACAATCTGCTGGATGTAATCAATGAAAGAACAACCATTTAGCCCAATGATAACCAACATCGATTGAAATTAAACATTCATCCATCTAGATTTCCATTACATAAGCAGATCTAATCATAACCTAATGCATTTTACTCTACTAAATGATGCGCATACATTTTTCCTTGCGACCGCCTCGATCGATGTCTCACGCTCCTTGTCGCTCCTTCTTGCCGACCGTAGAAATCTCACCGGTACATCCCAACCAATCGCTAGGGGTACTCTGCTTCCCCCTTAGCCCCCCGAGCCGCAAAGGGGCCATACAAGATCCAGAGATACGACTAGCTTCTCAGCTCGCCTCCATGGCTGAGCTACCACTCCAATACAGCTGAGAAATTCCCAACTCCTCACAAGCAAACAGTCAGGCCACAATCCGACAACATAACGTTACGCTCACCGTTCCCTCCTTTCTTCCTCATTTTCCCCTTCTCTTATAGAATTTGAGACCCAATTACTTTCCCTAAATCATTATTAATTTAATTTTTAATGACAATCCTCTAAAATTCTCTGTCGTCCAAGTGTCACTCATCCCCCATGTTTCTCTAAAATTATTTTCTTTAATTTAAATAAAAGACTCATTTCCCTCACCCCTCCTAAAGTCGCTCCTAAAATTGCTCCTAGGGTTCCTAGATCCCCTCTCAGCTTTTAATAACTTTCCTAAAATGAAGTTGTTGATTTTTAGTAACTCCTTAATTGCTGATTCCTTTTTCTTTTTACCCTATGTCCCCTACTTTCCATTATTAAGTTTCCTTTTTACAAGTTTCCTTATTTCTATTATTTATTTCTCTCTTTTTGTTTTTAAACCCAAAGGATAAATGCGCTTATTAATCCCTTCTATATATTTTTTAAATTCATTTCTTTTATACTCTCACATGTTTTTTTTTTTTTAACTTTAATTTCCTTTTTACCTTTAACACCACGTATTTTAATTAATTTATTCCCTTCTTCACTTTACCCCCTTTAATTTTAAGAAGACTTTAATTAACACCTAGGAGGGTTTTAGTTTACGCCCTTATGTTTACTTTTTGTAGGATCTTTTCTTAGGGCTTGTCAAAATTTTATCTTAGAGATGTTTTAATTTTAGGTTTAGATTCGAACTGGGTGACAATCAATTAGGGGAGTCGTTTTGAGAATTTCTAAAGGCGTTAAGGTCTCAGGGTCATCTAGGTTTGTCTCATCATCGCCATCAATGCGACATGCCCTTCACGACGCACGACGTGCTCCAAGGGTGCCACTCGCCTAATTTGCTTCTGTTGCGCGACGTGCCCTTCAGGATGCACCACGTGCTCCAAGTGTGCCACTCGCCGACTTGTGTTTCTTTGCGCGACGTGCCCTTCAGGATGCACCACGTGCTCCAAGGGTGCCACTCGCCGACTTGATTGTTTGGTAGACATCTATAACCCCTGGAGTCAACACTCCACCAGGTGAACTTGTGGGAGACTAAGGGCTCTAAGGAATAAGGCCCCCACCTTATTGCGCGCCCCTTAGAATCATCGTGAGCGACTGTCGCAGTCTTCTCTCATGGCATCCTGGATCCTCTCGAACTAGGTAATCATTAACCTACAGTTCGATCCAGGGCTGTTGTCCACACCTCTCCCTCAACCTCTCTGGAAATCATGTGTGGCCCCTTTACTCCATATGTGAGTCTGGTCGGCAAGCGATCGTCAGCCTGCATCATCAACCATCGTGTCAGAACATATCAACAACATATCATAAAATCGATATCATATCATNCCTCTCCCTCAACCTCTCTGGAAATCATGTGTGGCCCCTTTACTCCATATGTGAGTCTGGTCGGCAAGCGATCGTCAGCCTGCATCATCAACCATCGTGTCAGAACATATCAACAACATATCATAAAATCGATATCATATCATTAAAACAAAGCAATATCACCGTAAATGAATCAACCCAAATAGCCCACTCCCTGACTCAATCTGGAGTCCAAGGGGGTTCCACCGATGCCTCGACATCCTCAACGTCCGAAACCCTACACACTCAATGAAACTGAGTCAGTAGCACCTGTCTACATCAAGTAGTAAAACATCATGTCATCTATCAGAACGCATCATAATCAAGCATAAATGTATTAATATCAGAAAAGTCCAAATCACTTGCGAGCAAGTGTCCTCAAAGAATAAGTTTTGTAAGTGCGCCAGAGCGGGATGTTACAACTATGGTTGACTTTGGTTGTTTATGGTTGACTATAGTTGACTACATTTGGATATGGTTAGACATGGTTATTTTTGTTGAATATGATTAACTTGGGTAGACCACGAAAGACCATGTTGCATATGGTTGACTAGGTTGACAATGGTTGACAACGGTTATGTCACAATATCTATGTTTATCTTGGTTGATTTATGTTAAATTACTGCATTCCTTAATGATAGTATCGCATTTCGATATCCATCAAGGGTTATGTTGCAATATGATGTTCCTCAAGGGTTATGTTCGATTGTAATGTTCCCCAATGTCTATGTCTCATTGTGAGATTCATATTCATTAACCTATCAAATTTATACATTCCTCATTTTTTTTGTCTCATTGTGACATTCTTGATTGGTTTTGTCACAAAATCACCACCTGAAAGAAACAAGTAACACAATTTTTGTATAATTATTCTGGATTTTGCACTGTGTAGAGTGTTTTGAAACGTCCAAAACTCCAAAGTAATTATACAACAACTATGAAAAATTGTGAAAACATACATATCGAGTAACAAAATTCCAAGCCTAAAAAAGAAACTAATAAATTACTATTGTAATAATAATATTACAACAATATATTTTTTTATTGGAAGCTCAATTTTTATTGGAAGCTCAATAGCTTTGATATTGATAATTCATGTTTGGTCCGAAAACATCCTAGCATAACACGGTTCCTTATCAAAACTTTTCTCATAGAACTCTTTATCACACCTTCTATTATAAAAAAAGTACGATGCAACCTTATTGTTAACTCCACTTGTTTTTTATAACTTTTTTTTTTGTAATGGTACCTCTATAACCTCTAGTTGCGTCCCCACATCGCACAAGCATGGGGTATGACTAAATTGGGGTGAGAATCAAACTTGAGACCTCATTTTTACATATTTCCTTCCATTTACACCGCACATGGCAATCGGCCTACACCCCTACGGACTTGTTTTTTATAATGTTAATATATATCAACCTTTTCCAATTGTAAAATGACATGCAATGATGATATGGTGAGTTATTATTTTAACACAATATATCTTCTAATTAATGAAAATAAGTCCCATTGTCATCGTCTTTATTTTATGGTTTTTTATTTAGATTTAATAGAGAAATATAATCCGTACTATGCGCACCTCTCCGAGTCATATTATATGTATACGTATGTTAATTTCTGTTTTACATCTCCATATAAAATATGGTAATTCCAAAATAAGTATTTTTTTATAAACTCCACCAAACTATATAAAATTTTCATTTAGCCCAAAAAACTAATTGCAAGTCAAGCCAAAGGTAAAACCCGTGATTATGGAACGACTAAAAGTAAATGCATTAAAAACCATATTTTTAAAACAAATAGTCACAATCTGTTAAACTACGCAAGTCTGGAAAATAAATTAAATTTTATAGATAGTCATAATATGTTAAACTTATAAAGTCTACACTATAAATTAATTTTAATTACTTTTCATTATTTCGTAGTGTAATGAAACCTAACTCTTAAGGTTAACGTGATGTACTAAATACAAAAGACATTAGTGTGTTGACAACTTGACCATGTATAATCCCAACGCTTTGATATATCCTACAATACACATGGTAAAAGAAATAAAAACATTCTATGCCATTATCATTTTACGACCGTTTACCATGGATGTGGATTTATATCAAAAGACGAATTGAATTGAGCCTTCCTTCTTGCTAAACATTTCCTTCCCTATGTATATAGAGAAGTCCCATCTAGATAAACACCCATAACACTCAAATTAAACAAAGATATACATGGGGATATTAGAAAGAGGAACTTTTCCTTCGATTATTCGACAAATATGGCACATTTCGAGCCTAAACTCGAGCTATGGATGACAGCACAATTTCAGGTTTGTGTTTTATGATTTATGTGGTGGCGTAATGGCTCTGTGTTGATGATGTTGAGAGTCACTGTGAGCAATTTTGGAAGTAGTCTAAAAGTTTTTTTTAAGGTCGTTTTGTATAAAAATTGGTTAGAAATTTAGAAATAAATATTTTTTTTATTTTTTTTTATTATTATTAATATTATTATTATTATTATTATTTTTTTTTTATTTTTTTTATTTATTTTTTTTTTTTTAACTGGTTAAAGTTTTAGAAAAATAATTGAAAGGGTAGATTTTAGTAATTCAACTTAAATATTCAGAGAGTATTTTAGGGATTGATTTATGTGTTAGAGAGTATTAGTTAGACGATGACGAAAAATCATCTTTGAATATGGATCGTAAATGTCTATATTAGTACTAGCACAACCATATAATTGGGGTTGATGAATGTTTAAAGATATATTTAATTTACAAATCTTAATTTTAATGTAAATCTTAATTAGAGTTTGTAAATAAAATATTCTTAATTTTAGCATAAACCCTAATTAAGGTTTGTAAATAAAATATGCTATCTCGTTTATTGTGGTTGTGCAAAGGCAATAAATGAATTTACCATAGAATCATTTAATACAAATGAATTTACCATAGAATCATTTAATACAATTGACTCGTGAATAACTGATGTTTTAAAACTCTGGATGTTGTGCACCAAGAAATAAAATTTTGTTAATCAATTTAATTGAAGAAATAAAATTTTCTTTATTAATATACCTGGATAGCGTTTTGGTGCCGTGAAAACATTGTATTGTGTCTTATTTTCTAAGAGGAAGAGAATGTTGTTCGATCTCGTTTAAGTAAGAGAAAAAATCCACGAGGCCTGGCAGGGCGACTTCGTCACCTTCGCTCATGTGCAACTCCAAACGCGAGACCTGTAGTATATATTGGGTAGCTCTCAAAGCAAGAACATAAATAAAAAAATTATTACGCTATCAGATTTTAAGGGATAACAAAAATAATGAAGAATCTCCAGCTATTATTAATGAGATTCAAATAAAAAAAAAATTTGAAGCAATTGTATGAAAAGGCTCTTTATATTTCCGAAAAAAAAATTGAAGCAATTGTATCAAAGGCTATTTATATTTCCGCAACATCCCATACCCGTATCATGGGCATTATCCATTGAATATGATAGAAAGATGCATATTGCTGAACGATAATGGGCTGAGGCAAATGTGGACCTATTTTGAAACCTTAAAAAACTATCATTAAGTCGAAAATCGTCGACGCATTCAACGTTTCAAAATAATGGAAATGACCAATCTTGTAGCAGTGTACCAGCAGAATGGAATATTAAATGTCAGAATAAAATATACGCACCCTATAATCAAAAGGAAAATCACAACCACTCGCCCAACATAATTGTGAGCAAAGACCCCTAATGGGCAGAGGAAGTGAACCGTAGTTGGGGCTGATGAACCGTAATGGGCAGAGGAAGCGAACCGTAGCTGGGCTAATGAACCATAATGGGCAAAGGAAGCGAACAGTAGCTGGGGTAGTCCGTAGCTGTATGGGAGATGTGGCCAAACGTGACTGAAATGTTAAAAAGATAAAAGGTTAATGTTGAAGTAAATATTTAATGTCAATTAAGTTTGTTAATTATTTAGTGGTAATTAAATGATCAAAGAGTAATTTTTTAACATCATTAAGTAAATGTGAAAAAGTAAACATGTTAAAACATGCATTTAAAAATATTAAATTGTATTCATTGATTTAGGAGGAGGACTAAGAATATGTGAGCATCTTCAAATGCTAGCTATTAAATTAAGATTTTAAATTAAAATATCATTAAATATACATTTAAGTTGGAGTAACAATAAATCACTATCGACTCATTATAATGTTAAATAATTTTGGATAAATAATGCAAATTATGTGTTATTGTAGAGTTGACTTGTTTTTAAAGTGAAGAGTTATTTTTTCATAAAAAAAGTTCAACCAAATTTTCGAACAAACATTCAACAAATATTGTTAAATAATAAATAATTTATCTTCCACAAGACTTAAGACAATGGGAAATTGTGTTATATTTTTTTTAAGAAGATAACAATATTATTTAACCGTACAAATTTATTTTTCATTATATGTTTGTCTACAAATTTCTAAACAAAAATAACAAGAGATTTTTGTTCATAAGAATGATTTGAGTGTTAAATGTGTATTTTTCAAGAATGAGTCGAATCTATACATAAGGTTCACACACGGCTATAATGTAGAAGTCAATCATATTTTATACATTTTTGTGTTTGCAATAAATTTTTTCTCTTATTTACATAAAGTGAAAACATACCATTTATGTATAATTTAAGAACAAAATATATGAAAAACATAATATGAAAAAGAAAATAAAAAAAAATGGGATGTTAATTGATAAAATAATCAATGATGAATCCAATTACATTAAGTCTACCACTTAAGATGGGATGGAGGAGATGAAACGATTTCACTACCTCAAATTTGTAGATACAAGAAATCATGTAGAAAGACACGTCATTTTTATCTTTTAAACCCAATAAAGAGAGAAAACCTAATCAAAATTTTATTTTGATATTGATTAGGGGGTTAAGATGGGGTTTCAAAGTACCTAGATCAAGGTTTTCTTAAACCTTAATGAAGGCTTTGTTGGGTTAAGCATATGTGCTTCATCAAGGTATAGACATCAGTAGAGGTTTAACCTTGATTGTGGATTTGTTGTAACTTTAATAGAAGCACAATTCAAAAGATTTATGCAAGAAAGAAAAAAAAGGAAAACAATAGAAATAAATATGCTCATATGGTTTGTGTTTAGTTCATAAATCTTGTGCCAAAATTATAAAAATAAATATAGTGTGTAATGAAACAATGTAGATGGTAAATGATTTAAGAAGTATAACAAACCAGATAGGAACTTGGTGGAAAATGATTTAAGCCATATTCAACATGTGTATTCATCTCGTGATGTCAATATATAGTACATGTATTTGACCACTTCTAGATACAATGAATATATTCCTGGAAAAATACCAATATGGATGTTGAATGGTCCATTAGAAATGAAATTTGAAAGAGAGTGGAATTTCTTGAAGTCAGTAACTACCATGTCCTTGATTACTTGATCATTTTCCAAGTAATTTGGCTAGAATAAATTGGTGTATGCTTCTATTTGGTGGAAAATAGGATCATGAGTATATTATCAATGAACACATAGGATTATTCTAGCTCTCTATGAATTTAGACAATTAGGTGTCAAACAACATCCCAATGAATAGTTGAGGAGACTAGTTTCCATGCCAGAACTCCTAAATGTTGATTGCTTTTTTTGATTGATAGGACTTTGAAAATTGAAGCCTCAATACCATCATTGGTTT
>ML821009.1:58065-75587 GCA_009831015.1 Picea engelmannii | reverse complement strand
TAAAAGGAATTTGATGCATATATCTAAAGGTTGTAATGATCAAATATGACACATACCATGATACCTGGACCAATTACCTCATGGAGCAAGAGTCTTCTCTGATACAAGTCCAAGCCGAAGGTGATGGATGCTGCTGCTGCTGATGGGACAAAACTGACGAAGGAGAAGAAAGATGGGCCCTCCAGGGCCATGCTCAGGTTAATCCTGCTCTTGGTACTCCATGTCTAGGATCTGTGGGCCTCGAGACATGATCTCCTAGTTATCCCTAGAAAACGGGGATAACAGGTTCCAAAGGAATATCCAATATAAACTGAAATTCTTGGTTGAACACAAATGGATATACGTCCTTTTGTTGTAAAAGATATGTTTTATTGGACTTGTTACCTCTCCAGGAGGTACCCTACATTTTTCATTTTGCTACACCATTGTAAGCCCAAGGATGCAAGTCAAAAGCCATGCAAACCATAGTGAATGAATTTGTAATGGACTCCTAGACTTGATCCGACCATGATCAGTTCCTTTAGTCCCCGTCTCAATGTCTCTCGTCCTGGATATGATTGGAGGCCTTAGCATGGATCTATTGGAACACATGGTTGTGTGGAGCCATGAGTCTTATGTAAGGGTGATTGCAGTTTGTGGGGCCTAGTCCAATCCATGTCATGCACACCTATGTCTTCCCACATGGTTATTTTCTATTGAGTCTGTATGCATCCCTTGGCCATGGTGCATCTATCGTTTTTTTTCTCAATGTGGTAGTCTCACAAAGTTTTCATCATTGCACGTCTTTTGAAGCGGTTCATGGATCCCAATGCAGTAGGTCCCTGGAGCCTAGAGGCAAAAATATAACATGGATTCAAAATGACCATAAAACTTGTACGAGCAAAACCCATATTGCACATTTTTGATTGATGAAATATTGAGGGAGATATTCCCTCCCAAAGAAAAATTGTCCC
Organism: Picea engelmannii; assembly: GCA_009831015.1. Lineage (NCBI taxonomy): Eukaryota > Viridiplantae > Streptophyta > Pinopsida > Pinales > Pinaceae > Picea > Picea engelmannii. The sequence continues at coordinate 74,634 of ML821009.1, read as the reverse complement.
ATCCTTCTAAAAAGAAATCGCTGGGCACTTCTCCCAAGTCAAATGGTCAAGGAAATGGAACGTTGGGGGTCTACCTACCTTGGAAAAATTTTAGCAAGTGAAAGATGCTCTTCTATCCAAGCAAAACAATTAATTTATTTCACTAAATGACCAAATTGTTCTCTTTGGGACAAAACTTAACTCCCCATTTATGGATTTGACAAGTCAAACTAGCCGTTGGAGAAGAAGAAATCAATGTGGACAAAAATATGATCGTTGTGCTCATCTCTCAAGGTTGAAACGTCCCCAAGTTGGAATGTTGGTAACTCCTCCACCATAGCGCACTCTTACCAAGCTACATGACCTCTCTCTCTTGGTGGGGCGCATCTATCATGTGGACATCTTCATAGTCAAATTATTCTAAAGAGGATTTTATCCCAATTTTATTACGGAGCTATGTAATTAAAAATATTATTCATGGGTTTAGCTTCCAACCAATTGTGGATGAGCAAACCAAGAAAATTATTATTTTGAGGGAGGTAGAAAATAGCCGCTACAATAAAAACTATATGAGGCTAGCCCCTCCTCATTTGATGTTGTTGAAACTTTGTGAGTGATCCAGCTGGATATCGGTGGCCACCCACCTTTTCCAAATGGCTCAAAACAGTTTTCTGGCAATTTTGACAATTTACTATTTTTAGCAGGTTTTAACTTCCGGGGCCATTTTGAGGGTCAAAATGAAGGTTTTTCGAGATCGAGTTTCTCAATGATAGCCAAAGGCATGATTGAGCCCCCAAAATGAATCTCCTCGACGATACCTTTCCAACGAGCTATCACACGCCTAAAACGAAGATCGTATGCAAAAGTTACGACCCCGGGAAGTTGATGTACTCACTTACCCAAACGAGGCCCACATGACTTTTGGCGCTTCATCTCCTAGGGTTAGGCTTTTGGATGTCTAGGACTTTTGGCATTCCCGTTTATTGTAAAAAGGCCTTCAGAGCCTCATTGTAAGCATCTTCTTGCGAATGCGAGTAGCCGTCACATCTCTTCTCAGAGATAAGCTGCCACCATTCTAGCGAGTCTTTCACTCTGTATTTTTACAGTCTCTATACATTTCTTTGATTAATAGAAATCGTGTATTACTGTATATCTGTGTTTATGGTTTCATCTCTGATACATTTCTGTTATATTATTGAATATCTACAATATCTCCGTGCATTTCTTTATTATATCTCCGCTCTCATTTCGTGCTGAAAAATAATCCGGATCAGTGAGATCATAATGCCATATTTTGGGACTCAATTCTCTTGTGTCACTGTGGATTGTCTACTATAATGCTTGCTTTTCTTGGTCTTGGATTATTTTAATTGTGCTTTGACATGGGTTCCTTAGGTGAATTGCAAGAGGTGACCAATCAATCCATTGATGGGCTACATAATCACATGGAAGAAAGGAAATAGATTTTCGTCTTTTTCTTTCTTTGTGGGTTTTTAGTGAAACACACCCGAGTTGTTGGACCAAGTTTTTTGGAAGTAGCTTCAATCAAGTGGTCTACTATAACTTTGACCCTAGTTGATTGGTTGTGTTGGAGACCATCCATTGAGGAGCTCTCCTAGCAAATCCAATGAGGAACCCATCTATTATTGAGTTTCTAGTATTGGGGGTTGATAGTCCTTCGACTCCAAACCCAATTGACTAGAAATCCATCCGGGCCAATCTTAAGCTTGCAGGGTCACAATCGCTCAAACTAAGAGACATCTAAAAGTAAAAGAGGTAAATATAAATCTCTCAACTTCTTCAACCATTTAATCTCAAATATTTTAAATCATCTTTAATTACAAAAGATACAAAAAAATTATACCCTAGCTTAGCACTTCATTTTTATCTTTTATAAGCTAGTAGATATTGAGGTTTTTGTTACTTGGGAACTTCCCTACCCCAAGATACATATTCTCTTGAGTTTTATGCTTCATTGAATATCTTTTACAAGGGATTTCTTGAGAAATAGTGTGCAGATTTGTGTTATTACAACGAATAATTTTTTTAGATCTACACTCTTGTGGACAAATAAAAGGGTGTATATTGTAGGTATCTACTTGCTAAACCTTGATACATTTATTCCAGATCTGATTTATATATTTTATCTTTAATTTTTGGTCAATATAGAGTAAAATTACAACCCAACAAATAATTTTATTGGCTGTAGCAAATTTTGGGTTTTGACCCTTGGGGGAATTGAACCTCAATTCTATAAAAGTAATTTTTAGCCAGCTGAGAATTCATTTTGTACTAGATCTGAAGGCTTTAGAGCACAAGATTCACTTGTACCTTGCTTTGCTATCCTCTAAACCCATAGATATATTGATCTAGTGTATTTTTACATTTGTGGGAGGTCTGAAAGGGCCATTATCTTGCTGGTTTTATGCGTATTATATTGTTTTGCAAGTCTGATATAGCAGGACTGTTATTGCGCAATCTATACTTGCCCAAAGCCTAAAGGAAAGTAGGATTAGATTGACGTAACATGGAGGTAACCCTATCACTGTCACCCCAATAAGGTACCTCTTTCTCTTTAGGAGGAGGAAAACCTCACTCCAAGGGAGATGTCCTAGGACCTAGTTGGTTGAGGAAAGGGAAAAGGTAAGGCTAACCACCCCTCTCTCTAGGTCACTCAAAACAGACTTAAGTCTTGTTGGATGAAGCAAAGGATAATAAAGTGTACCTGCCCCTTACCAATACAACAACAAAAGTTATGGCAGCAACAAGTGATGATGAATGCTTCAACAAGACTTCAAGTTTATAGAGATGACTACTACCAATCAATGTATGAAGCAAGTTATAAATATATAGCAGCAGTAATTAATTAATGACAACTGTAATAACATCCAGAAAATGCATTTGAATAGACAATATAACAAGATATTGTGAAGTCCTGAAATGATAACACTTGTCTCATACAATTTCTAGATATATGTCAATCTGAAAATAAACTCTAATAGGTTGCCAATGATAACTGTAGAAACAACAAAATAAAGTAATGACATCAGTAGTAAAATCTTCAGAAAAGTATTTAGAAAGGCAATTTGATGCACACTTTAGCCTTGGTTGATTGTACCTTGCCTTATACAATTTCTGGATTGATTTAAGTGGTCAAACAAGTTTGGAGAGGCTGCAAAATGATGGCTATAACAGTGATTATAACAACAACAACTTAGTGGTTAGTATTCCTAGACTAGGTTAGCAAGTTAGTTTAGGATAGTAGGGTATCAGGTAGAGAGATTGAGTTTGGAGTTTGATGATTCTTGTCAAGAAACAAGGGTTGAAGACTAGTGCCTCTTAGGAGTAAATGGAGTCAATGTGGGCGGCTCCTTCTAAGGCTGCAAATTAATGATGATACACAAAAGTCTAAGAGGGAAAAAATCTAGGAGGAGTATTAATTTAAGTCCTCCTAGATTTTGACCTTAAGAGACAAAATGCTAGGGTGTAGGCACTTCTAGGGCCTAGCACCTTGCTTTCCTCAACCTTTCTATGGAGTAGAACTTATGCAACAATAACCAAATGCAAACCTCTAGAGTGTTAGCAATTTAGGGCTCTAGGGTTTCACTAGTTACTAGATCATTTTAGTGAAAGCTTGGCAAATAAAAAATAAGAAAGTAGCAACTTAAGTTTCTTACTTCAAGCATTAAATACACCATGCAATTTCATAATCTTGTATGAGCAAATAAAACCATACCTTAAACCATTCAATAGATGACAAAATGTAGATTCTAATTACTTGCACCAAGAATAATCACGAGTATACCATGCAAGATCACCATAAAACTCCAAAAATTGATCCAAGTTGCAAATACAAGCCTTAAACAAGAGTGACACCTCACAATTTCAGCCAATAACCCTAATAGGGCGCAAATTTCAGACCTCTTGTCGCCAAGGACAAGTTGTAATGAAAATGAATGTCACTTTCTGCTTATTTATACAAAATTTAACCTAAAATTTATTTCAGTTCATAATCACTGGGCCGTCTTGGCCAGTTTTTTACACAAATTAAATCTGGACAAAATAAAATTAATTTGCATCTAAGAATCACTCCAGGGGTGACATCATGCCCTCTAGGGTGACGTTGAGCCCCAAGTATGGAACACTGGGCAGGGAAGGTGAAACGTTGGGCCTCCAAAGGCCTGAAACCCTGTCCACATGTGCCAATGCCTCATAAATGCCGTCCAAGATGACAAGACCAGTTCTGGATGACGTCTAGGGTATCCATGATGATGTCCAGGGCTCTCACGGCTAACGTCCATCTGGGAGGAGCAAGATCCCCTCGGTCTAGGTTTGCCAAAGGCAACATCCTTCTTTCTCCCGGTGTAAGTTTTCAATCCCTGTCATGCCCCTTGGATGGGGTCTCAGCATCCATCGGTGGGCTTTGAGCCCTATGAAGGTCCAATCTAATCATTCCCTCATTTGCACCTGTCTACCGGGCAAGGTCCTATAGCAACAACAAGTATGCCCTCCAGGGGTTCATAAGTCACATGGATCATAGCATGTAAATCATATCCAATAATTAAATTACCCAAACATGTGTCTCAAACCCCCCTTAACCCAAACAAATGCTCAAAGACGTTATGCAATTTGACAAGTTAGGTTTGGAGAAGGTCTTAGGGTGTCCTATTGGGATAACCTCTCTTAAGTTTGGGGTGTTTCCCAGGTGGAATCTAGTCCAAGTCATGTAAGTGTATGAGGTGGCATGGGGTAAATATTTGGGCATGGGGTGTTCCACTTGAGTTGCTTTTCTTTTGAGACAAGTATTCTTTCCAACATGGAGAGTGTGTTGTTCCTCTGAATGTATTAGATCTAAGATCTCTTTGGCTCTACGATTTCTTCTTGGATAAAAATCTCTTTTCTTTCCAGAGATTCAGATCTGCAGGAATTGCTTTTTATTGTTTCTCCTACTCCAAGTTCATATGCTTGGAAGCTCCAAAAATCAAACTCTTCATCCTTTGACGCCTGCTCTTTAGTCTGTGGTTCCATATTTTTTCCCTTTGCTCTTTGCAAGGATGATGTCAATCCTTGTCTTACATGCTCTACCAAGAGACCATGCTTCTGTTTTGCCACTCCGATTTCATGGAGGAAGTCATGACTGTCTTTGACTTTGACCTTGACCAGTCTTTTGACTTTGACCCAAAAATTCAACTTTGATGTTTTTGATGGCTAAGGGCACCAGGAGATGCACTGGGTTAGGGCGCACTAGGATAACAAAAAATTAGTCCCAATACTTCACACAAAATTTCACTGCAGTTGGTATTACAACTGGTGCTAGCACTACAACTGGTGTTGCAACTGGCATTGCAACTGGTACTGCAACTGGCACGGAGGAACTGGCATGAAGGAACTGGCACTACAACTATGATTGTGCTACAACGAGCTTGATAAAGAACAATATATCTACCTTCAATGGTTAGACTGTTTCAAAGGTGGTGTGGGCCCATAACTTGTTAGAGTGTTGTGCTCGTTTAACTGTAGACAATATCACAATATTGTCACCCAATCATAGGCACACAACCACCCCCGAGCACCATAACCCTTGACAGATAGAATGATTCTGGAAGCAACACTAGACCCAACATATAACCAAGAGAGAGAGTGAACCTTTCTCCTAAGGTAACGCACCAAGTAGGAAGTCCCAAACCACAGACCAAGACCAATACCCAACTGTAGTCGTTGCAGCTGCACTCTTCCTCTAGACTTGCACACCACTTTCTTGAGTGTGAGTGTGTTACCAAATGAGCTCAAGTGCCTTCTATTTATACTAATCTGGCCAAGTGAACATGTGTCTCTTCAAGTAGGGCCGACCTGTCCTTTTCTGCATAAAATACTTCAATATTACTTATTCTGCTGAGCTGACTTGTCTTCCAGGGTTTTCACACATTTGTTTAGGTTTCCTCTTGCTTCTGGAATATTCTATTATAGTCAAAGGTTTATCCATGGAGGTTAATACCTCCCACAACTACCAAAACATCAACATTGGGTCACTGTTCTGGATGAGTTGCGCCCCTCTCTAGCTGGAAGTCCTCCTAGGCAAATTCGGCCTTGCTTATTCTGGCCTCCAAACTCTTGGAAAATACTGCAAATCTATAGATCTGGAGATAATAAGCTCAAAGAAAGAGATTCCTCAACTGTGGTTGTAGATCTGACCCTCCAACTCATTGTATCTCCAAGAGCAAGTGCGCCCTCCTTCATAAATTCGCCCAACCTCAACAATAGATAAATATGCAGTGAAAACCCTTCCAAAACAAGTGAGAAAAGGCACCTTGGTAATAACAAACACCTTTGAATTGAGATCTCCTTCGTATCTAAGGTCCTCAAACCCCAACGAACTCTTCTCTACTAGACAGTGCGCCCCAATTCTGCAGAAAACCCCAAATCTGCGCCCTTGTTACCAAAAACCACCTTTGAAACTGTTCTAGACTAATTAGAATGGTGAGGGTGGAGTCTTTCACCACCTTGGTCAAGCTTGGATCAGGAACAAATGAATCTTTCACCTCCTTGCTGATTTCTAGTGTTTGTTTATGCAAAACCCTCAAAACGTCTAAGCTGCAGAGCTCAAGATGCAAAGCGAGAAATGACAAGAATGAGGAGTGAGGTGCCCTCCTCTCCTTTTCTACTCTAGCTTCTAATTTTCATTTAAATTATTTAATTGGCTTTTAAGGTCTATTACTTTATTTTTCTCATCTTAGCCGATTAGCTTTTATTTTCTTTTTAACCAAAGTCGCTTTAATAATATAACTTTAACACCTAAGTGACCATTTAACCCCTTAATTCCAAACTATAGTCTAAGAGAATAACTAGACTACTAAGTCTCCCAATATCCTTGTCAGTTGGAAGGGGATATTACAATTCTTTTGATGGGAAATGGTTCACTTTTGGTTGGATTAGTGGGTGCGGTGGATTGTCGTGGTAGTTGGTTCTCTTTTCATGGTTGCGGTTGATGAATAGTTATGGCATGCTCTTTGATATTATGGTGGATGGTCTCGTTTATGGTTAGTCTAACCTATCATTGACATATCTCATGTCTTTTTTATTATGATATTGGCACTCATATTAGCTCATGGTCTGTGTTATTATGATATTAGCTCATGGTCTCTTTTATTACGATATTAGCTTATGGTGAAATTTATATAAGATCATGATGTAAAACCTTTGTATTGCCCATTAACATATATGAGTGAGCAAGTTGGTTTTAAAGGGGACCATCCCTTTTCATGATCAAAGCATATATTTTAAAATTAAAGATCACATCATTCTAATAAAGGGGCCACCTCCTTTATTAAATTGGCTTATTCATACCATGGCTTAAAGGGAGATCACATGATCACTTTTTTCCAAGAAATTTTTTTCTCAAATTTATATAGGGTATAAATTCATTTACAAAGTAGCTGCAACAGGCTTGGAACGTGGTCAACGCACTATCAGTGGGAGACCATTACAATCAAGAACAACCAAGATAGGCCAACAAAGCGGATAGAAGACTAGAAAGTGAATCAAGCGATCAAACTTTCAATTGACAATTATCTACTGCAATGTGGGACAGCCAACATCATTCAAAGATATTAATGAAGGAAATAGGACTCTCTATCCCTCTATCACAGTGGTAGACTGAGAGTCTCCCTACCAATTCATTTAGGGCTCTCTTTGAGAGAGCGGCCGCCTCCCTATTGTGTGATCTGGAAATGTGGTGGAAGTTGATGTCGGTGAAGTTTTTGGACAACTCTAGCGTTTTTTGCTTCCAACACTCGATATGGACAGATTGAAGCTTGCATTTTTGAGTTATCCAGTCGATAATGACTCTCGAGTCACCAAGGACGTGTAAGTGATTGATAGACCAAAAGGAAGCTAGAGTGAGGGAGGCCCATAAACCCAAGAGTTCGGCTTTAGTATTTGTACCCACTCCACAATTGATGAACCACTTTGTGATCCTCGACGGATGGTTTTTGAAGGTGCCTCCAGCCCCACAACATAAGCCATTTGACTGTGCAGCGCCATCGAAACAAGCTAGAGTGTACCCTTCAGCCATCTTAAAATCACAAGCTTTGTATGGGAAGGACTTTACCGTCGACGGTTGCCAGTGGAAGGAGGCCAAAACTCTGTGAACAACAACATGCAAGGAAGGAGGGCGATTCTCAAAAATTGCTTTGTTCCGTTCTATCCAAATCTGCCAGCAGACATGGACAGCCATACTCAACGTAGCAGATTTTTGTGTGGACCACAAGGTAAAACAGTGCGAGATGGAGATGCCGCTCCAAGAAAATGAAAGAGAAAAGTGCTTGAGCAATCGATTCCAGACCTCCTTAGTAAAAGCGCAGTGAACCATGAGGTGGTGGATGTCCTCAGAAGCTCGGCTGCAAAGTAGACAGATCCCAGGGCCCTCCCAGCCTCTCCGTCGGAGCACATCCCAGGAGAGAATTTTCTCTTTTCCAACAAGCCAGATAAAAAGTTTGAGTTTAAGAGGGACCTCCCATTTCCACAATTGTAGAAACCACGAATGATCCGCGCTGAAGTTCATCTGTTGGAGGAGGGCAGCATAAAGATTTTTAACCGAGATGATGCCTGTGGCATCCCCACCAGCCCACAGTAAAGAATCCAGCTCTGCAGAAAGAGAGATGCCGATGCTTTTGAGGGCAGTGATAAAATGGTTCCATTATGTGGCACCCGGTCCGCTTAAGAACAGATCGCCGCTTCCCATCCATCTGTCCGGAAGAGGGAGGATGCCGGTTGTGGCTCTAATCTGTGTAAGATACGATATGTTTAAAGACAAGAGCTACGACCTCAGCGTGGATGAGAGTAGCGACTGATCCCCCAACCCTAGGATCTTGTCCCTGCCAATGCAAATCTCTTTACCCGAGCCAGGCTTCCAAACGAGCCAGTGGAGTATCACTGGTGTGGAAGCGACCAGGCCCTTCCAAAAGGGAGAAGCCCTTCCAAAAGGGAGAAGCCCTCTTCAGTTGGAACGAAGACTTTCGAAGCCAAGTGAGAAGCGGTAGGGAGCCCAGGTATTTATCAACAATGATTCAGTGCCAAATGCTGTTGTGAGTGACTGCTCTCCAGAACGAACTAGCCAGGAGGGCTGTGTTGAAGGTGGAGAAGTTCTTGAGACCCCAGCCCCCTGCCCTTCGAGGTTTTGACAGTGCGATCTAGCTACAAAGATGAAAACGGTGTTTGCCAGCTTGGCCAATCCACAGAAAATTAAATGAGAGCCGCCGAAGAAGAATGATAATCTTATTTGGAATCTGCTCCAGGGTCATCCAGAAAACAACAAGGCTTTCCAGCACCGATTTTACCAGGGTGAAGCGTCCGCCCAAGGACAACCATTTGTTGCACCAAAAACCAATTCTTCTTTCAAAAAGTGCCACTAGCCATCGCCAATCTCTGGGTGAGGAGGCTCCCAACTTCAGCTGGAATCCAAGATATCTAAAGCCTTTGCTCAGGTTTATAAAGGTGAAGGGGATGGAGTCTTTAAGGAGAAGGAGTTCGTCATCAGTTAGACCCCAGTAGTGGACGGAGGATTTGGAGTAATTGATGGATAATCCTGAAACTGAGCAGAAGAGCTGAAGCACCTCTTGGATTACTAACCACTCTGCAAGATCAACTTTCATCAAGAGAAGAACATCGTCGACAAACATAAGATGGACTATCTTAATGAAATTTGAAACCTTTATGCCAGATATGTGGTGCTTGACGATGCTTTTAGAGAGGAGAAGGCTAAGGCCTTCCATTATCAAGATAAAGAGGTAGGGGGAAAGTGGGCATCCCTGACGGAGCCCCCTCTCACTTTTGAAGAAACTAGTTGCCTCTCCATTGATCAACACTGCGAAATTTGCACTGGTGACACAGGACATAATCCAATTATTGAACTTGTCACCAAAGCCCATTGAGTGGAGAATCAGTCTCAAAAACTCCTAATCAATACTGTCAAAAGCTTTTTTGAGGTCGAGTTTCATGACCAGTGCCTTTAAATTTTTCTGCTTGATGCTGTGGATGCATTTGTGGGCTGCTCCAATAGCATCCTGGATTCTTCTGCCCTTCAAGAATCCCAGTTGTTCCGCTGAGAGACTCCTTCCAAGAAAGGGCTTGATCCGGTTAGAGATAACTTTTGAGATTACCTTATAAATGAGGTTGCAAAGGGAAATTGGTCGGTAGTTGTTGAAGGAGAGCGGGTTGTTCTCTTTCGGAATCAAGACCAAGAAGGTGGAATTTAGGCTTCCAGAAATCTTACCTTTGATACGAGAGTCTTCAACCATCTGGAGGAGATCCACTCCTACGAGATCAAAGAAGAAAATGAAGAATTCTGTCGACCAGCCATCAGGCCCGAGGCTCCTCTCTGTTTTGAAGTGTAACAGTATGTCTTTAAGCTCGGAAAGAGAGACAGGCTTGTAGAGGTCAACGGATTCATCTGCAGAGACTAAATGAGGGAATAGGCTGGCCGTAGAAACCTTTTCCAGGAGGTTGTGATTTCTGGTGGCTTTGTACAAATGTTTAAAATGCGAGACGACCTCGTCCTTTAAAGCTTCTTGCCCACGAATAAACCCATCCCCGTTGCTTTTAATAGACCAAATATACTTTTTGTTTCTGTTGTAACTAGCAACTTTGTGGAAGAATTTGGAGTTTGAATATCCACTCTTTAACCAGGTAGCACGGCTGTGAAGTCTCTAGCTATTTTCCTCTGCACGAAGAATGGAGGCTCTGTTGGTTTCAAGCAGCTTTAGACTAGCGGACTCCTCCACGGTCAAGGCGGAAGTAGTAGATTTGAGAATGAGTTGAGTAATCTCAGACTCTAGCTTAATTAAACGGGACTTTTCCACTGCTTTCAAATCGTGGTACCAAGTTCTTGACTGTGCTTTGAGGACTTTCAGTTTCCAAACGGGGCGCAACTGTGGGTTAGCTTCAGATAGGAAACAAGGATCTGTCCAGACAGAGTGGACTAAAATAGAGTAAGCAGCAGACGAAAGCCAATGGTGATTGAACTTGAATGGAGGCGTTCGGTGTAGCGTTGGAAGCCTCAGTTGAAGGAGGATTGGAGCATGGTCTGACACGAAAGGGAACTCCACCCACGAGGTGGGAAAACCAGAAGATGACAAGAAACCATCAGCAACAAGGAAACGATCCAGTCGTCTGGCTATAGCGTCAGGTCCAGACCGCCCATTTCGCCACGTAGGAACCAGGCGGGTCGGCAGAACATCGATCAGATTGTTGGAGGCGAAGAGCTCTCTGTAGAAGGCTTTGATAGGACCCGGCAAGAAGGATCCACCCCAGTTTTCGTCTGCCGATAAAATAATGTTAAGATCACCGCCGATAATGAGATTCGGTAAGGAAAGAAGACCACTATTTGCCAGGTGTGACCAGAACAACGGTCTGTCAAAGCAGGGGCCGTAGATGTTTAGTAACGCCACCTCCTGCTTTGAAGCTAAGCAGCAACCTAACATCAGAATGCCCCCACTCGACAGGAAGGGTCTCAGATTAAAAAGACTGGGGTCCCATGCCACTAGCAAGCCACTGGAATTTCCTAAGGAGTTTACGGCCGCAGAAACCCAAGAAGTGCGGAATTGATGCACAAAATCTCTGGCTTTATGATCAGCCGAGAGGGTTTCTTGGAGAAATATGATATCGGGCTTCGATCGCTCCAGCAGTGTTCGGAAGGAAGTAACCTTGAGGGTGCCTCCGATCCCTCGTATATTTAAGGAGAGCACAATCATTACTTTGATCGTGCCAAGGCCTTCATTGCTCTAAGGGCCTTACCGTCCTGAGTGGGAAAGACATATGCAGTTTGCTGGGAGCTCAATAGCTCCTTTTTCTTTCTGGAACTTCGCGTCTGGAGAGGGGAGAGTTCAGTACCAATGCCTCGCGACCAAGCAAAGGCTTTGACATCTTTTTCAGTAAGTTGTGAGGAAGAAGTGCTAGCCTCTGCAGCAGGATTAAAAAGTTCTTTACCCCGATAAACAGGTAACTGTGAAGTGTTGTCCGGAAGATAGGTAGAAGATGTAGAGGAGTTTAGCACTTCCAAGAGGTTTTCATCATCATCCTCGGTCTGTCTATAACCTGGAAGCACCGATAGGGAAGGTTTCGGTTCCAAAGAGGAAAAAGGAGGACTTGGCGGTATGGCCGGAAGTGAAGAAGGAAGGGGAGGCGAGAAGTGGGCAGAGGTAGGGAGCTCTGCAGTGTCAACAGTAGTCTGAGGGGGGCACTGAGCTGAGGGGATAGAAAGGGCGGGTGTTTGGGGCAACGCAGCTTCTGGGGGGAGGGACTTTGCAATGGAGGTGGAAGAGAGCCAAATGTAGCTATTAATGGTTTCCTTCTCAGTCGCAGAAAGAGAATTAAAGAGAGAAGGACAGAGCTGGTTCAGCTTATACATCGGAGATTCCACTTGTCCAGGTAAGGGAAGAGAGGGAGGATCGGAGGGCGTGTCCAAGTAAGCAAGGCAAGGGTCTGCAACCATGTAGTCGGGAGGGTTTAGGTGTAGGTCAACATCTTCAGAGGTGTCGATCGAAGACTTACCAGGGCAAGATTGGCGGAGATGGTCAGTTTCACGGCAAAGGTTGCAACGGAAAGGGAGCCCGAGATAGTCCAGGTTCTGTAGAAGTTTCCGTCCTCTCCATTCGATCTCCAGTGTTTCTGGCAGTCCAGCTGTTATGTCCATCTCAACCAGAACTCTGCCCATTTTCCTCAAAGGGCTATTGAGAGACTGTGTGTCAAGTGCTATGAACTTGCCTAGGGAGTTACCTATAGTCTAAAGGCTCCTTCATTCCAGAGATGAAGTGGAAGGCCCGGGAGAAGCACCCAAAGATGTCTGAGTTGGAAGAAATCAGTGTCCGGATTGAAGGCTAGTCGCCAGCGCTTGAGCATAAGGCTGCTACCACCGTAGGTCCACAAAGATGAAAGTAACAGAGAAGCGTCTTCTGGTGACTTACAATGAAAACAAAGCCAACCTTTTTTGAGGTAGAGTACTTCCGGTGAATAACCTAAGAGAGGTAACCACTTAGTCTTTATCCAGTCCTCCAGGGGTTGAGTACTCAAGCTTTTGTAGGAGACCTGGCCCACCAGTGCACAGGTGGACATCTTGCAAAGTTCTTCCAAGCCCACTCCGTCGCCCAGCACCAAGCGCGTAGATCTTCTATTTGATTTCCACTCCTTTCAGCTGTGGGAAGCTCTGCGAGATGAGGTAGGGACTTTGAGAGTGTCCTGGAGGGTAGGACGGCTATCGTGAATGTGAAGTAGAGAGGAGTTGGGAGCAGGGGGGGGCCTGTCAGGGACAGGTGGTTCGCTTTTCAGTGCATTGGTTTGTTCAACAGGGGACACAGCGGGAACAAAAGGATTATTTGAACAGGATGGCTTGGAGGGAAAAAGCTGCAGGTTGGATTCGAGGGAGTCCACTTTATCAAATAGACCCGCCTGTTTCCAGATATGTTCGTCGAAAGGCTTCATCAGAAAGTTTGTCAGTGAGTCCATGATAAAATCCGGGCGACCAACAACAGGTCCACTAGTAAAAGACAAAGCAGCAAAAAAGGTGAGTGCGGGCCAGTGGGGCGATAGCGAGAGTGGGGGACGACAGGTTGTAGGAAAAAAAATTGCTGGTCAGTGAAGGCAGAGCCAATTAGGGATAAGAAACCCCCGTTGATCAGTAGCTGGACAAGAAGACAAAAGGCAAGACAGGGAGGACAGTCACAACACGGAAGGCCTCTATAAATTGAGAAACCAGTACCGACCAACGCAGTGGAGTAAAAAATGTAGTGACAAAGGTTGCTAGGATAACGAAGGCCTGCAACCCAGTGAGGGTCTCCAGGGTAGAACTGGGAGATCCAAGAGATCAGGAGAAAACGGTAAGAAGGGATCCTGGTTCGCCTGGTTGGCCTGCATTCTAGAAAACCATCTTTTTACCTCCGGGCAAATAAACCTTATCTATAGACTTGAAGTTGTTGACATTGGAGGGTCCAACAAATTTCTTTATGAAAATTTTTGAACCACACTCTAAAAGGGAGGGCATCCCTTGTAATAAAGCCCCCCCGCTTTATTACTTCCTCAATTTGAATGAAACCATACCATGGATATAAAAGGGGATGACGTCATGGGTACTTTAGTGTCTTAAGCGATGGTAAAAACTTACGAGATGGGGCCGATCCCTTTCTTAATCTATTTGGAGGTGGTCTTAGCATGAAACATTAACTTAGCTAGCCATGCGTTTGTGGGCATGATGTCATGCTTTGATAATTTTTGGATGGGGACGTCTTGTCTTCCTTCGAATCCGGGGGTTCAATTAAGCCGCTATCCACATTTGATTCATATGCAATATATCACGTATGGAGCTGCCGTCCCACTTAAGCTGTCTACTTGGTGGAGTGGCCAAAGTCATACCTGCCGCCACATTAAATTTCAGCCGCTGACTTCCGAATTTGCATGGAAGAATCTGCGGGCTAGTAAGTTATGGGTACCGTACGATAGATGATTTTTGTGCTCGTCCGGAAAAGTGGAAACAGAAAAACATTTCATTTTAGAATGTGAGGCCCTCAAAGACAGCAGGAAAAATTATGCAGGTATTTTGGTAGCTAGTTCTTGTGATAATCTATTCAGCAAAGAGTTTGTTGAGAAGCTGGGAGCGATTATTGTAAAACTTCACAGGAAAAGGGCCGAATACAAAAGGCAGATGGAAAAACAATCTGTCCCATAGGCTATTTTTAGCCTCGTGGACGTTAAAAATTATTTCTTTCTTTCTTTCCAGCCGCCGTCCACGTTAGTAATTTGCTAGACTATGGTGTTGTCCAGTTAAAGATTTGAATTCGTATGATGGCACATGTGGGAGCTGCTCTAGTTAGAAGTCGTTGCATATATAAGTCTAGTTGGAGTTCCGAGGGCCTTTCTTAAAAAGTGGCATCTTGCCTTTGACGTGCCATCGACACAAATATACTTCAACCCTATGTGGATTAGAATGCTAGAATGATTGCGATCCGCCAGCCCCATCGTGAATGAAGAAAGCTCGGTTTTTGAGCTTTGGAAACTTTGAGCTACCTTGTAATACCGCGAAAAGACTGAAGAAATACAACACCAGCAATAGTGGACCAACACAAGATTTCAACAATAATGCACGCCAACTCAATGCCGTGGTGAGAGCAGTGACTTTGCACTATGATCTTCGATTCCAAATTTCAGCTCCGGGATTATTCGATAGGTGTGCGACGCTCCGAGCATTTCACGCATCGTAGTACTATGAAGTATTTATGCTGGCGATAATCAGATGAGTGGGTTTTACCAGGAGATATACAGGTTTGAAAGTTTAGCACTAAGCGCTCGGCGAATGATATATTAACTCGGAGGGCGGCAACAGGACCAAAGGCAGCGGCAATGGCAGTAACAACACATCATTCATTGTTTCTGAATGTATGCAAACTGTTTGGAGAAAACTCTTAATAACAAGAAGCAGATGCGTGCTGTTTTAAAGGCAGTAGCAGACATTCAGGGACAGGGACAGGGACAGTGGGCTCATCTTGAGGGACAGTGGGCTAACAAAGGACAGGGACAATGGTCTAACAGAGACAGTGGGTAGAGCAACAAGTTTTCAGTGGTCAGACCAACATATAGTGAAGGGTTAAGCATAAAAAAGACGGTCAGTTTTGGGCAGAGACTTTGATTTCCCTTAATATCAGCATGACAATGGAACAAGAAACTTTAGAACCCGTGGAAACAAATAATATAGGGCAAGTGAAAATTGCCTCATCAGCCAAAACTGGAAAGTGGGTTTGGGTTAATGCCAAACAGTATCGGGGCATTTTAAAACGAAGACTAGCTCGTCTGAAATGGGAGCAGACAAGGAAAAAAAGGTCTCAAAGGGAAAGTACTTGGGTTCTTCGCAAGAAACAACATTCAAACAAGTCCTCTTTGCAAATATGTGGCAACAAGTCCAAAGGAAAAGGAAAAGTCATTGATGATTATGCCTTATATATCCCCACATCCACACCTCTCACTTGGTCATCTGATCTTTATGTGAAAGAACTGTTAAAGGTAAAAGAGAGGTTGGAAGTAGTAGAAGCTAAAGAGTTCGAAAGAGATTGTACAATCCATAGAATAATAGCTGAAAACTAGGCTTTAGCAGAAAGCAACAAAGTTCTAAAGGAGCAAGTGTCATTGCTACAGGAAGCTCTCCGAATGGGGAAAACAGAATGGCAACACATGAAAGCGGAAGTGCAAAACATGAAGAAAATTGCAGTGGAGAATACAGAGGTGTTGAATGTGAAGCCATCCCAGGATAAGGGGAAAGTAGTTACCCAAATAGACAACAATGAAGAGACATCAAGAGAAGAGGGGAAAGGAGATTCCGCAAAACTCTCCAAAACCTGGGCTCAAATTATTAGCAATCTTGCTAAGAGGGAAGGAGAAAGAAACATTCAGGTTGACAACATGCAAGATGGAGAAAGCAAAGAAAGACAGGATAGAGCAACAAACATAATTATTAAGGGGGTGAAAGATTATGGGAAAAATGAATGTACTCTTGACCTTGCAAGAGACTTCTTGAAAGACAAGCTCCAATGGCAAGGACAAATATGTCAAGCA
>ML821009.1:40579-54810 GCA_009831015.1 Picea engelmannii | reverse complement strand
AAAAAAATTGAGCAAATGGAAGAGGGTAGATGGCCTAAGGTTGTGTTTAGTGACAGATTGTGCAAAAGAAAGAAGACTTGGATGCGGCAAAATAACAAATGGTTTAGTAAATGGGGCATTTGCTTGAGCATGTGTTCTACAAAGAGTAAAGAGATAAAAACTTTTGTTATGGATAAGTTCCACATACATACTAGGGAGAAAGAGCTAGGGAGAAAGAAGAAGTACTACATTGAAGAGTTTAACCCCACTCATAACCATCAGCAAAAGGCGTACATAGGGGCCAATATTTCTTGGAGATCTAAAATTCTTATTGCTCAATTAAGGACTAATTCTCATCAACTCCGTTGTGAAATAGGGCACTGGAAAAGGCCAAAAGAAATGTGGGAGGAAAGAGTATGTATTTTATGCTCGTCCGAAAAAGTGGAAACAGAAAAACATTTCATTTTAGAATGTGAGGCCCTCAAAGACAACAATGAAAATTATGCAGGTATTCTGGCAGCTAGTTCTTGGGATAATCTATTCAGCAAAGAGTTTGTCGAGAAGCTGGGAGCCATTATTGTAAAACTTCTCAGGAAAAGGGCCGAATACAAAAGCCAGATGGAAAAACAATCTGTCCCATAGGCTATTTTTAGCCTCGTGGACTTTAAAAATACTTTCTTTCTTTCTTTCTTTCTTTCTCAAGACATTATTTTAGGAGCCGTCCACTTATCTCTGGGGTGGATTTCATGTCATGGAGGTCGGGTCTTTACGAGGCGAGTTGTTCATGGATGGTTGACTTTTCTTCATGCAAACTACAACTAACATTCTTTATGGAGATCATCCATTGTTCTTGGAGGTAGTTACATGGTTCAACATTCTTTATGGAGATCCACATTGGGGGTTAATTCATCCATTGTTCTTGGCGGTAGTTACATGGTTTATCATTTTGGGGAGGTGGTTGCATTCTTATGCTATTTTGGGTGAATTAGTTAAAGAAGTTAGCTCGTTCGCTATTTTGGAAAGAAGTTGCAACTAACTCCTCATTCTATCATTTGTTGACTTCGTTGTTGGAGTTAGTTAAAGGAGATAATGTTATTTTTATTTTTTGAGAATATTTTATTGGAGGAAGTTGAGATCTCAACAAACTTCGTGCTACTTTTAGTAAGCAAGTTGTTGAGGGTCTTATTTTTGTTTTATTCCTTGGAGAGAAAAGTGGATATTGGAAAATAAATCATATTTTATTGTAGGAGGACCTAGAGCTCTCTCCATTGGATATTGGAAAATAAATCATAAAGGATTTGATCTCTCCATTTGCAACTTGGATTAGAATTAGTGAGAAATGGAAGTGCTTGTGAGCAAGCTAGCTCCAAGTTGTGGAGGATTTTGTCTTTTATCTAAGTGATGTCATTTATGCGTAATTTTATTTTTGGATATATGGTTTAGGGAACATACTTGGAGGTTAGACATTTTGTAGGATTTTGAATCCCAGAGACAAATAAGGCCATAGAGGAGCACCATGCTACGTTGGGAGAACACATAGTGATATAATTGACTCGTGTTCTATACTCTCTAGTTATCTACCTTTCAAAGATCACAACATTACACACTCTACATCACAAGATTAGGTGTGTTTGTATATAGTCTTGGGGTAAGGGGCTACCTTACACTTGCTTTGAGTAGTGGATCTTAAGTGGCCCTCTCCCTTAATAATCTTGTAAAATTCTAGTTATCAAAACCTATCATTGAACCAAGTCAAGATGTTTAGAACATGTCACATTAATTGCATATAATCCCATGACTTGCCCTCTTGAAATTACCTAAGTGACTCCATAGCCATGTAGGTGAGGTACTGATCTCCCTTTCACTCATTGCCCCAAGCCCATCTCATTTTATCCTTCGTTTATCTACTTTGTTGCTAGGTTCTCTTTACTCCCATTCATTACTAAATGAAGTGAGCCTAGTTAACGATTAGGGAAACCCCCCTTGGCTAGGAACCTTTCCTGAGTGTAAAGTGAGAGGAGAGTTGGTGAGGTGATAGTGGCCAACCTCCTAAGTTCCACAAGGCTAGCATCCTATTTTTGGGACTTAAAGCTAAAGGTGCTAGTTTGTGTGGTAATAGGAGCCTTCCTATGAAAACAATGTAAAGCATGGATTTCATTGGGGGAATGAAGTTTTGCTTGTATGTTGTGACATTATGTCGGGTTTCCTTTGTGGTCCTCAGTAAGATGTCAACAAGGATCCTTGATTTTCCTATTGTAGCTCTTGGATTTCTACAAAATCTTTGGAGTCGAGAAGACTAATGGAATGGAAGGAGATCAACCAACATTGCATGAGTGACACAACTGAGATTTGGCAACAATATTATATTAACACTCTTGTGAGTTTTTAGAATCTTCTAGTTGCTTTCTGAACTCCTCAAAGTGCTTCTCCATCAAAATTTTGTTTCAACATTTTGTTTCTTTTTGTTGCCGAAACTCATGTGATACCAGGTTCTTCCGGGCATTCTTGTTACCGTTGGTTTTCCATTGGAAAATAAGAAACCTCGAGCATAGTTGGTGTTAAGGGCTTTGGTGGCATGGCTTGTTTGGCTAAGGACTCTCTTTAGGGTAGGGTTTTGATGGTAGCTTTTGACTATTTTGCTAGATTCATGTGGATTCAAGTGAGCAACATAACCCCTCTCCCTAGAGACATCTACATTGCAATTTGCTACTTCCCCTTAACATCTTCTCACTTTGCCATCCATAGTGATTTAGTTGGGGATCCTAACCTATATTTGTATGCTGACATCATTCAATATTAAGCGGTGGGCAAGGTCATCCTCTTGGGTGATTTCAATCCTTGGACCCGAGCTTGCCAAATCCCCCTCCATTATCAATATGAGGATGCACTATGTATCTAGGAGTTCGATCCAGATTTCATAGGACATCAACAGACTTCAAATGATGTTTCGGGGCTTCTTATAGGGTATAGTAGACACCTTTTGCAGCTTGGGGAATCTCATGAGCTTTTGATCTTGGATGACCTTCTCCACTTCTTGATCTCTAGCCACTTCACGTGCTGCCCCCATGGTGGAGTGTTAGTGTGGTTGAATATGTCATGACCAACAAGGACCTTCTCCCCTTTATATACCACTTATTCGTATTCTCATCTAATAATATGTTCTAGCTTGGCCACCTTTGTTTGTAGTTGAGTTTTAAAAAGGTCCTCCTTTAGAAGTGTTTTCTTATCCCCAAGGTCCCCTTATGCTTGCTTCACTTCACATCTTTTCTTTGTAGCAACCATGCTGCCCCATCCATGGATGAATTTTACAATCACGTGAATTGCAGTTTCCCTCCATAAGATCCAACCCTAATCCTTTTGGGGTCGTGGTATTAGAATCCAAACTATATGAACCAAAATTCTGAAACCTTTAGAGGCCAAATGAGAGACATCAAGTTTAAAAGACACCCCCTTTGGATCTTCTTGTGTTGGACCAATTGAGAGTGAGGAAAAACTGGGCAAGTGATCTGAGCTTATGTCCCACATCTGTACATCAACCATTCTGCCTCAGGTTTCTGCAAAAGCCACCCCATCCTTGAGTCCATTAAGCTTGTCTAGTCCATTCTTCACCTTGCCTAATAGTTAGCATATACTTTACTTAATATGAGGGGATTTAGGTTCATGAATGATCGAAATGTATTTAACAGTAATGTAAACATTTAATGACTGATATCATAGACTGACATTCAATATTAAATATAAGGAATTAATTTCAGAATTTTCTAATAGAGAAAACTCATGGGTGTAGGAACAATAGCAACATTCCTAGGATTCAAATATTGAATGGTTACTAGGAAGTTCCACAATGAKAAGGCATACTCTACAATTAAGATTTCRCTGATCATTGGTTTGAATTTACTTGTATTAGGGGATTTTAATTAATGAATGTAATTTAGAGGCATTGAGTAATCATCTAGGTCAGTTATCTAGGCTTTTGATAATATAAAATACTTGTTTGAATCGTTTCATCAAAATAATCCAAGTTCTCAAAACAACATAATTCCTTCTCCTCATATCTTTGTTTCCTGTCAATATGTTTAATACTAGCAACAACCACTTTATAAAAGTGGTTGATATACGCTGATCGATGCCATTAGTTTAGAAAGGTGAAAAATGGCGTCGATTGACTTATCTCAACCACTTTTATAAAGTGGTTGTTGCTAGTTGACGACCAACATGTCTTGGGGACGACCATTAATGTATTGATTAATTAATTATACATTAATGTAATGTATAATAATAATGTATCAATGTATATAAATTAATGGTCTACTAATGTATTAATGTAATATATAATACTAGTGTACAAATATAACGTATAAATTAAAGTATCAATAGATTAATGTATAATGTAACATATTAAACTATTAAACTATTAATAATGTATTAATACATTAAATTATTGATTAAATTATTGATTGAGTGATAAATAGATACATTAATAATGTAATGTGTTGATTAATTTATAAATTAATACATTATTAACAAATAATATATTATTAATAAATAATACATTAATAAATAATATATTAAATGTATCAATAAATACATTAAATTTATTAATAAATACATTACTAAAGTATTAATACACTAATAAAATAATAGATTATTAATATATTAATAAAATAATAATACATTAATGTAATTAGTAAAACATTACTAAAATATTAATAAATTAACAATAAATTATTATATTATTGTAATGTATAAATTAAAGTATTAATATATTAATGTATAAAATAATTTATTAAATTATTAATATATTAATAACTAATAATTTAATATATTAATTAATTAATACATTCCTAAAGTATTAATACATTACAATATTAATAAAGTATTATTACACTAATAAACTAATACATTAATAAAGTAGTAATACTTTACTAAAATATTAATACATAATTACATTATAAATTAGAGTGTTAATTTACATTAAAATATAATATAACATATTAATTAATTAATTGATACATTAATAATGTAATATATTAATTAATTATTACATTTATACAATAATAATTAATACATTGCTATTTAGTATTACTTTAAAAATAATACATTAATAATACATTATTACAATAATAATACAAAAATAAAAAAATTCATACATTAAATACATTTAACAAATTAAATATTTTAAAAAATTAAATACATTTTTAATAAATACATTAAATATAATTTTAATAAATACATATTTTAATAAACTAAATATTTTAACAAAGTAAATACATTTTTAATAAATACATTACTAAAATATAAATACATTTTTAATAAATACATTACTAAAATATAAATATATTTTTAATAAATACATTACTAAAATATAAATACATTAAATACATTTAACAAATTAAATATTTTAACAAATCTAAAACTTTTTTATTAAATACATTTAACAAATTAATTATTTTAATAAATTAAATACATTTTTAATAAATACATTACTAAAGTATAAATACATTAGAATATTAATAAAGTATTATTACACTAATAAATTAATACATTAATAATACATCACTAAAGTACTAATACATTAATATAATGTAAAATATAAATTAAAGTATTAATTTATATTAACTTGTAATGTAACATATTAATTTATATTAATTAATTAATTTACTTCATTAATATATTATTACAATAATAATATAAGAAAAATACATTTAATACATTAATAGAGTATTGATGAATAAAGTGATAAAATAATACATTATTAAAGTATTAATACATTGATCTTAATGATGTTATTAATACATTATTAAAGTATTAATATGTTAATAATACATTATTACAACCATTTAATGTAAAAATTAAAGTTTTAATACATTAATGTAAAATGTAACACATTAAATTATTGATACATTAATAATACATTATTAAAATATTAATAAATTAATATAGTAATTGACAATGACACGAAGGAAAGATTGACAATGGTTGATCGTGGTTGTCCTTCATCATTGTTGATTGTGGTTGACCATGACGATGGCTGACTATGATTGATCGAGGTTTATTATGGTTGACCATGCCCATGGCTGACCTTCGTTGACCATGTGTATCATTTATTTTGGTGGGCCATGTTGATTATGTTTAATCATAGTTTACTATGACACTACTGCATTACAATGTTGATCATGTTTTGTTCGTCACATTGCGACATTAGGTTTTGTTCATCACATCGTGACATTAAATTTTCTTTGTCACATGACATCATAAGGTTATGGTTATCAAATTAGGACAAAGGGTTTTGTTTTTTCACATTATGGTGTTGGAATAGGTATTTGATAGACCGACAGTGGGTTATGTTCGTCACATTGCGACGTCAATAAATGTTTGTCATTGCAATGTTGGTGTATGTTTTTCACATTACTACATTGGGTTGTGTACATCACATTGCGACAATGAGTTTTGTTCATGACATTGCGACGTTTGAAAATGTCTGTCACAATGTGGCATTACAATACGTGCATCACATAGTGACGATAGGGCTATGTTCATCACATTGTGATGTTACAATGTTTGCTACATTGCAAAGTGACTATGTTTGACACATTGTGACGTTTGGAAATGTTTGTCACATTGCGACGTCACGATATGTGTGTCACATTGCAACATGAGGAAATGTTCGCTACATTGTGATGAGAGAGTGATGTGCGATGTTTATTTATGTTCGTCACAATGTGACATTACTATCCACATTGCGATGAGAGGGTGATGTGTGATGTTTATTTATGTTTGTCACAATGTGACATTACTATCCACATTGCGAGGACATGGCTATGTTCCTCACATTGCGATGTCAATTTATGTTTATCACATCGTGGCATTACTATGTTCAACAAATTGCAATGTTGCTATGTTTGTCAGATTACAATGTTACTATGTTCGTCATTGTACGACGTTACTATGTTTAACACATTGCAACATCACTATGTTCTTCACGTTGTAACATCTGTTTTGTTCGTGATATTGCAAAGTCGGGTTATGTTCGTCACATGACAAGTTGGTTTGTGTTCGAAACATTACAAAAATGAAGTTTTGACGATGTTTTTAAAAAGAAATCTAAGTAAGTGTTTAATTTGTGAAAAAGATAGGAACTTTCAATTAATGTGAAATATTACATAGAAGGAAATTTAGAATCATGCTTGATCTAAGGAAATTGATCATCAGATTAAATATATCAACAATACATTATGATGATAGGGGAATGTTCGTCACATTGTGACATCTGTTTATGTTCCCGTCACATTGCCACAACAGGGCTATGTTTGTTACATTACAATGTCTATATATGTTCATCACATTGTGACGTTACAATGTTTGTAACATTGCAACATCACTATGTTCGACACATTGCGAAGTTGAGAATTTTTTGTCACATTTCGATGCTAGGATATGTGCGCCACATTGCAACATGAGGAAATGTTTGTCACATAGCGACGATGTGGCGATGTGCAATGTATGTTTATGTTCGTCACAATGTGACGTTACTAACCACATTGCGAGGACATGGCTATGTTCCTCACATTGCGACGTTAGTTTATGTTTTTCACATTGTGACGTTACTATGTTCAACATATTGTAATGTTACTATGTTCATCAGATTATAACATTACTATGTTCGTCATTACACGACGTTACTATTTTCAACGGATTGCAACATTACTATGTTCTTCACGTTGTAACGTTCAATTTTGTTCGTCAGATTGTAACATCGGGTTATGTTTATTGCATGCCAAGGTTGGTTTGTGTTCAACACATTACGAAAATGAAGTTTTGACGATGTTTTTAAAAAGAAATCTAAGTGTTTCATGTTTGAAAAAGATAGGAATTTTGAACTGATGCAATATATTACATAGAAGGAAAATTAGAACCATACTTGTTCTTTAAGGACATTTATAGCATATTATCTTGAACTATAAAATCTATCGCTTTGAAATAAGCATATTTAAAAATAGAGTATGCATTTATACATTCTTCCTTTTGGTGTTGCAAATTACGATTGTTAGGAAAACACAAAGGAAGGGGTTAAAAGAAACAACCACTTTATAAAAATTTATGTTCGGCACATTACGACGTTACTATGTTCGACATATTGGAATGTTACTATGTTCGGAAGATTGCAACGTTATTATGTTTGTCACATTGCACAATTACTATGTTTCTCACATTGCAACGTTACTATGTTTATCACATTTCAACATTACGATGTTCGTCATGTTGTAATGTTCGATTTTGTTCGTCATTTTTCAATGTCGAGGTATGTTTGTCACA
This sequence comes from Picea engelmannii, assembly GCA_009831015.1. Lineage (NCBI taxonomy): Eukaryota > Viridiplantae > Streptophyta > Pinopsida > Pinales > Pinaceae > Picea > Picea engelmannii. The sequence goes on along the minus strand of ML821009.1, from coordinate 46,515 downwards.
TGACCAGGTTCGTTTGTCTTCGACAAATTATGAAAATAGACTTTTGGACAAGTTTTTTTTTTTTAAATGATAACAAAAAAAGTTTGGACAACTTTAAAAAAAATGATAACAAAGTGTTTCTTTTGTGACAAAGATAAAAACTTTGAACTTATGTGATATATTACATAGAAGGAAATATGGAATCATAATTGTTCTAAGGACATAAATATGGAATCATAATTGTTCTAAGGACATTGATAGCAAATGATCTTGAACTGAAAAATATATCCCTTCCAAATAAGCATATATAAAATAGACTATGCATTTATGCATTCCACTTTTTGGTGTTGCAAATTGCAATAATAAAAAAAATAGAAATGAAGGGGTTAAAAGTAATTATGATTTATGGTTGTAAAATATTTAATTGAAATCCATTTATGACTTATTTATGAAATATTTAAAATATTTCATCTTTAATGATTTTCATCTTCAATCACATGAGTGTCACAATACTTTCATGCCATGTTGATTTCTTTTTACATATTATTTTCCTTTTATATTTTATAATGAAATAAGTTTTTCATCCAAATTAAAGATATTTATATCTTTATATAAATATTATGAAAGTTATGAAAGATATTTATATCTTTTGACAAATTTAAGTTATCTTCATGTCAATCAAAATATAAAATATTGTTTTTGTCTTCATATATTGTTATTAGAAATTTGGTTTAAAATAAAAAATAATATTTTTCTTCTTGATATAATATATTGGTATTAGATATTTGGTTTACATTGAACACTTTATTAATTTTATTTGAATTTTTTTAATAACTTATATTTTATGTGTAAGGTCGGCGGAGGCGGCTGGATGGTAAAGTCGTTCTTGCAACGAAGGTCAGGTCTTGTGCTCAAACCCAAGCAAGGACGTGGTCTAGTCACAGAATAAAGCTTAATTGGGCCAAGCCCACATGCCTTTTCCCTTGGATGGGGTGCTAGTGGAGAACACGCGTCGAGCGGAGCAACGAGGAGAAAGCCTTCGTGGCACCGACCACGTGACGATCGCATGCGTCTCCCTCCCACCTGCCTCATGCCTTTAAGTTCATCTCGCTCGAGACATGGTGCCATTACTCTCAATGCGCCCTGCTCTGCCTTACCGTCCATCCAATGGACCGACACCTTCGTTCGGCCTTTATTCTGCGCGTGCGGTTATTTATGGAATTGCACCAGCTCCTCAGGTTATTTGAATTGCATCAAGGGCTCCGGATGGCTCATTCCTTCCTGGTTGTTTTCTTCAGAGCTCGACCTCCTGCCCAGACTTTCCCTGGTCTGTTGTCGCCTTCTCCCAGTCTGTTCTTGGTTCATTTTCACTCTCCTAGTGTTTCAGAGATGCCCAGGCTTCGAGGGAAGTCCAAACGAGGGTCGATCTGACAACCAAGCCGACCCCGTTTGGTTCTCCGTCCCCTGCCCGCTCCCTCCCATTTATCTTCCTCCTTGTCGGCCACCTCGTCCTACTCCCTGGCACAATCGACCCAAACTCCAACCAACCTCCTGCCCCTCTCCGCGTCCCTTGCCAACAGATTGGAGAGGTTGGACTGCTCAACGACCTCGCTGGATTACAATTTAGGACCTTCCGGAAATTCGGCCTCTGCTTCACTTCCAGGTCCATTGGCTCCTCCTAACTCTCTGGCCTCCCAGTCACTTCAGGCCCCGCCTCTCGACACACGATATCAGGTGGATGGTCCAGAAGCCATCCAAAATTCGCGTCAGCAACACCACGCTCGAGCTGGATCCAACGTTGATCCAGACAGTGAATGGAAAACGGGCCTCGCACTGCTGCATAGCCTGGTATTCGATTTGCGCCGGGATGTGGATGACCTCCGATTCCGCCTAGAGACCCTGGACAACAAGGCCTCTCAACTCCTGCATTTTCTCTTAGCAATGCAGAGTGCTCTTCACCCCCCATCAAAGGCAACCCAAGCAACAGTAGCTTTGACACCAGTGTTGGCACTAGCTCCCTCACTGGAAACTTTGGACCAGGCGGAGCCAAACCACGAGGAGAAGGGGCTTCCATCCCAGCCGGAGGACGTCCAGCAAGAGGGGAGCGTGTAATGATCCCAAGCCAATTTTTTGCTTGAAATCACTATCTAACCATTGATTTAATTGTTTACTGTTATGTGTGCAGGTTGGTCATCAACATTTCGGCCTCAGGGTTTATTCAGTTATTCAACCATGACTTAGACAAGAAACATTCCAACATATGAAGATCTTCAATCATGCACAAGATAGGAACCACAAGCAATAACTGAACTTTATTATAAGAAATCAAGCACCTGATACAAATAGGGAAGCAGATCTGGAATAGCTTCAGATGGCTTCAAGACAATAATATAGTTGCATACAAAATGCTCCTGGTGATATAGATCAAACCTCCCAAAGGCTGTAATAGAAGATGAATGCTCAACTGCAAAACTAGGGTTTAAGCCTAACCTTCAAGCAACTGGTACGACCTTGCTGACTGCTGGTACGGCCTGCTGAAGTCAATGGATACCAAGGGTTCGGTCCTCTTGAAGATGAAGACCCCCAAATGCTGTCAAACTCCTCCCAAAGATAGATCAAGGCAATAGAAGCTTCCTCCTGAAGTGTGGAGCTCAAAGGTTGAAGCTTCCTCCTCAAACTGCAGAAACCCTAGACTAGTGTGGCCCTCCTGAAACCTTGATATGGCCGATAGTACGACCTGGTTGAATATGGGCTTTGAATCCCCTGAAACTCTCTAGAATGATAGATCGAGTGGCCACAAGCACCTGAGAGAAGTTTCAAGATCAGATCTAGCCTATAGCCTCCTAGATCTGAGAAACACTGAATCAAAAAACGTCCTCTGCCTCCTGAAATCGTCTCAACCTGCAAGTAGATGATAGGGACGTGATAACTCCTCTAAGAAGCCCTCAAACTAATGAGGAAGGGCTTGCAAGCAAAACCCTAATGCTGAAAACCTCCCAAGCTTCCTCAATATGATGGATCAAACTCTTCCTCAACCAATGGTGCGCCCCTGCAAGAAAACCCTAGCTAGTACGGCCTTGCTGGTCCAAGTGGTACGGCCCTGTTAGTCTCCCTGAGTTGATGATGGATGTAGAATGGTGTGGGTGGAGTATTTCATCCCCGAGACTAAGCTTGGAACAAAGTGAGTGAAATCTTTCACCACTGAGTTGTTCACTAGGGTTTGCAATATCAAAACCCTCAAAACTGTATGCTCAATAGCATCAACAAGCAAATACCAAAATCCATAATGAATGAGAGGTGCACCCTAGCCTTCTCTTTATACTTTTCTTCTATTTCCCTGTTGAGTTAAGTTAACCCCTAGGGTTAACTCCTAACTCAACCTCTAGCGCTTCTATTCCTTCATTGAGTTATCTTTTTAACTCCTTTTACCTTTTTATTAAGTCAACTTAGGAATATAACATTAGTTTGGTTGACTTTTCCCCTCAGTGTGAGACTATGGCCTAGTGGGGATGCCTAGGCCACTAAGTCTCCTCAAACCTCTTCATCAAGAGGTGGGGGACATTACAAAACATGCCACCACAGTTGGAGGACGCCATGCAATTGGACGTGACACCAATCGAGGAGGAGTCGCCTCCTCCCGGGGACTCGACATTTGACACCTTCTTCTTGGATGCGTGGCCGCATTACAACGCATATCGGTGATATGTCCAGGTGTCTTTGTTGCCTTGTTTTGTGCATGGCCACCTTTTTTGGCCACCTCTCCAGCAAATGTCTATGGTTATTATGGTTATGTTTCCAATTTGCACTGTTGTAACGACCGTCGTTACAACAGAATTCTGAACTCTCTTTACGTCAGTAGATTTCTAAGACTTAAGCTATGAAGTGGTTCGGTTGGTTGAGCTGGTTTCCCCTCAGGGGCAGCTCAATGTTTACAGCCTGAAACTATGGAAGTTTTTTGTACTTTGTGATTTTGATAGACTTTTATACAATCTTACTTAAAAAAAAAAAACTTATATGTTATGTGTTAATTTTTTAACAACTATTTTAAATAATTTAATTTCAATTCAAAAATATTTATATTTTGATTAAAAATTTAAACAATTTACTTTACAAAATCTCAAGATATTACAAAACTATACATATATAAACTAATTAAAATAAGTCAATTTTTAACAACTATTTTAAATAATTTAATTTCAATTCAAAAATATTTTTATTTTGTAGGTTAATATTTTGATTAAAAATTTAAACAATTTACTTTACAAGATATTAGAATATATATATATATATCTCATTTTCAAAATATTTATCACACTATCAACCTTCTTAACCTCTTAACTCAACAAAAGTATGGTGATCTTGGAAAGTTTCTCTTAATGCTTTTCGAGGACAAAAACAAAATTCTAAAAAATCACAAGTAATCACTTACCTTCTTAATGGAAGTTAATCATCATCATAAACTAATTAAAATAAATCAATTTATAAGTAAGATACAAACACATTTAAAAATGTTCAATCAATTTATACGCTAACATATAAACAAAAACATTTAGAAAAATAAATAAATAAATATATATATAACACTAATGTAATTTTATGATAACCAGTGTTATAAATATATATAAGACTAAAATATTAAAAAATATCAAGGTAAATACATCTATGAGGTCACTCTGAAAATCATCTGGGAAAGAACCATCTTACTGTCCTTCAACGTTCATGAATTCCAAACGAGAATCTACTGCACTGCCCACGGTGGGAATATTGTCAAAGGCTCTTTTCTAACCGTCCTTCAACTCTGAAAACAGTTTTATGGATTTTAACGAATTGGTATTTTCAATTTACACGGATTAAACCAATAGAATATGAGATTACGGGTCTCAATTCAACACCTCCTCTATGGATTAAACCTGTCATGCATATATGTCAATTTTGTTTTTTAAATCGAAAAAAATAGTGAAGATGATAAATAAAAATGGACTTTAAAGATTTTTGATGCATATATGTCAATTCTGTTTTTTAAATCGAAAAAAATAGTGAAGATGATAAATAAAATGGACTTTAAAGATTTTTGGGTGCCTTAAGTTTTAATTAAAAAACTAAGAGATAGTTATAAATTTACATAATTAAAAGTTATGAGTTATAATTGAACTATTATTTTAATAAACAATAACGTTTTAATTATTTTAATAAACCATAAAAAATAACGTTTTAACTCTAAAACCCTAACCCTAATACGAATAACACCTAACTTTAAAACCCTAACCCTAATACGAATACCGTAAACCTAATAAATTTATTCCGGAATTTTGCAATCGGGATTTTGCAGGCCAAGTTTGATGCAACGGATAATGAATAACTCTTCCAGTTGTCTGAAACAATTAATACATGTTGAGAAAAGGCATAGGTCATCACCCTCTCGCGCTCTTCCTGCTTAGTGTGGAGCTTAGTTTGAATTTCTTCGGCGGTTTGCAGACTACCCTCCCGCCATTTGCAGTCCCACCGTTTTGTTGACTGCTATTCGAATCACACGAAGTGAGGCCATAGAAAATAAATAAGTTATGTTCTGTGTAGGGACACACTTGTGAATGTCATTCTCAAAGATCGGCTGCAATACATGGAAAACGTACCTCTGTCTATCAGACTCCGTAGCATATAGCTAGGGGTGATTAAATAACCAAAAACATTATTCCCTGGTCCTGGGCGAAAATTGAAAGGCCGCCCAAACTTGGCGAAATTTGAAAGGCCACACAAACTCGGCCTCTAGCGTAACCACCCGTTGGTTTCATGCATTAAAAGAAAGAAAGAAAGTATTTTTTAACGTCCACGAGGCTAAAAATAGCCTATGGGACAGATTGTTTTTCCATCTGACTTTTGTATTCGGCCCTTTTCCTGTGAAGTTTTACAATAATCGCTCCCAGCTTTTCAACAAACTCTTCGCTGAATAGATTATCCCA
>ML821009.1:0-22929 GCA_009831015.1 Picea engelmannii | reverse complement strand
AAAGACATTACAATGACCTACTATACAAAGCCGAAGAAAAAGACAAAATGCCCTATTGGGCCAACATCCATAAGAAAATGAAAGTTTCCAGAGGATATCATCCAAGCCATGTAACATGAGGTGGTGTGGTCAAAGGATGTCCAGACATACAGGTAGAGTGAAAGACATGGGTGATATTATCCGTGGGTGCCTTTGTAGAAGGTGAGTTGTACCTGTCATGGATGCAATTCTTTCCAAGCCCTTTGTTGCCTTTATTCTTTCTTTTCTTTATTACTTTTTCTTTCTTTTTATTTCAAGGTCTAACTAGAGGACATTGCCTTGGCATGGTGACCAGAGCTGACAGTGTTACCCACAAGTACTTTCACAGAGATGATAAGGTTGGCTCGTGATGAGACCCCCTTTCCCTTAGCCATGCAACCAAAGGTCACTGCCCTGGCGTGGTAACTAGATAATGGCAATGTCACACTGCTAGGTACCCATGAACATAATGGGCTGGCTCGTGGTGAGACCCCCCATCCTCTTGGCTAGGTCTTGTTTTGTCATTTTTCTTCGGGTCCCTCTTGTTTCTTGTTGAGAGGCTTTTTATTGCCTTCTCGGGGATCCCTGGGCGAGACATCTCTAGGTTTTATTTTTTATGGCTTTTATCTCTTACCAGCTGCTTTTACCTCCTGGGCCTTTAGCCCCTTCTTCCCATGAGATAAGGTGTAACCCCACAAACATGTCATCCTAATGCCCGGACTAGGGGAATGGGATAGATGAGTGGGAGATAAGATGTAAGAGTGATGATATGATGGGAGCAGATGATGGCCCTTCAAAATCCCCCCTGGTGGCTAACCATAACCTATGGGTACAAGCTTGCTAGGGTACCCTGTCAATCCCCCCAACCACGGTCAAGTGGGTTAATGTAAGATCCAAGCACTTGTCAGAAATGAAAGGAATTTGATGCATATATCTGAAGGTTATAATGATCAAATATGACACATACCATGATACCTGGACCAATTACCTCATGGAGCAAGAGTCTTTTCCGATACAAGTCCAAGCTGAAGGTGATGGATGTTGCTGCTGCTGATAGGACAAGTCTGATGAAGAAGAAGAAAGATGGGCCCTCCAGGGCCATGCTCAGGTCAATCCTGCTCTCGATACTCCATGTCTAGGACCAGTGGGCCTCGAGACACGATCTCCTAGTTATCCCTAGAAATCGGGGATAACATGCACTACAACTGTGATTGTGCTACAACGAGCTTGATAAAGAACAATATATCTACCTTCAATGGTTAGACTGTTTCAAAGGTGGTGTGGGCCCATAACCTGTTAGAATGTTGTGCTCATTTAACCGTAGACAATATCACAATATTGTCACTCAATCATAGGCACGCAACCACCCCCGAGCACCGTAACCTTTGACAGATAGAATGATTCTGGAAGCAACACTAGACCCAACATATAACCAAGAGAGAGAGAGTGAACCTTTCTCCTAAGGTAACGCACCAAGTAGAAAGTCCCAAACTATAGACCAAGACCAATACCCAGCTGCAGTCGTTGCAGCTGCACTCTTCCTCTAGACTTGCACACCACTTTCTTGAGTGTGAGTGTGTTACCAAATGAGCTCAAGTGCCTTCTATTTATACTAATCTGGCCAAGTGAACATGTGTCTCTTCAAGTAGGGCTGACCTGTCCTTTTTTGCATAAAATACTTCAATATTACTTATTCTGCTGAGCCGACTTGTCTTCCAGGGTTTTCACACATTTGTTTAGGTTTCCTCTTGCTTCCGGAATATTCTATTATAGTCAAAAGTTTATCCATGGAGGTTAATACCTCCCACAACTACCAAAACATCAACATTGGGTCACTGTTCTGGATGAGTTGCACCCCTCTCTAGCTGGAAGTCCTCCTAGGAAAATTCGGCCCTGCTTATTCTGGCCTCCAAACTCCTGGAAAATACTGCAAATCTATAGATCTGGAGATAATAAGCTCAAAGAAAGAGATTCCTCAACTGTGGTTGTAGATCTGACCCTCCAACTCATTGTATCTCCAAGAGCAAGTGTGCCCTCCTTCAGAAATTCGCCCAACCTCAACAATAGATAAATATGCAGTGAAAACCCTTCCAAAACAAGTGAGAAAAGGCGCCCTGGTAATAACAAACACCTTTGAATTGAGATCTCCTTCGTATCTAAGGTCCTCAAACCCAACAAACTCTTCTCTACTAGATAGTGCGCCCCAATTCTGCAGAAAACCCCAAATATGCACCCTTGTTACCAAAAACCACCTCTGAAACTGTTCTAGATTGATTAGAATGGTGAGGGTGGAGTCTTTTACCACCTTGGTCAAGCTTGGATCAAGAACAAATGAATCTTTCACCTCCTTGCTGATTTCTAGTGTTTGTTTACGCAAAACCCTCAAAACGTCTAAGCTGCAGAGCTCAAGATGCAAAGCGAGAAATGACAAGAATGAGGAGTGAGGCACCCTCCTCTCCTTTTCTACTCTAGCTTCTAATTTTCATTTAAATTATTTAATTGGCTTTTAAGGTCTATTACTTTATTTTTCTCATCTTAACCGATTAGCTTTTATTTTCTTTTTAACCAAAGTCACTTTAATAATATAACTTTAACACCTAAGTGACCATTTAGCCCCTTAATTCCAAACTATAGTCTAAGAGAATAACTAGACTACTAAGTCTCCCAATATCCTTCTCAGTTGGAAGGGGATATTACAATTCTTTTGATGGAAAATGGTTCACTTTTTTGTTGGATTAGTGGGTGCGGTGTGCGGTGGATTGTCGTGGTAGTTGGTTCTCTTTTCATGGTTGCGCTTGACGAATAGTTATGGCATGCTCTTTGATATTATGGTGGATGGTCTCGTTTATGGTTAGTCTAACCTATCATTGACATATCTCATGTCTTTTTTATTATGATATTGGCACTCATATTAGCTCATGCTCTCTGTTATTATGATGTTAGCTCATGGTCTCTTTTATTACGATATTAGCTTATGGTGAAATTTATAGAAGATTATGATGTAAAACCTTTGTATTGCCCATTAACATATATGAGTGAGCAAGTTGGTTTTAAAGGGGACCATCCCTTTTCATGATGAAAGCATATATTTTAAAATTAAAGCTCACATCATTCTACTCCTTTATTAAATTGGCTTATTCATACCATGGCTTAAAGGGAGATCACATGATCACTTAAAAGGGAGGGCATCCCTTCCTTGTAATAAAGCCCCCCCGCTTTATTACTTCCTCAATTTGAATGAAACCATACCATGGATATAAAAGGGGATGACGTCATGGGTATTTTAGTGTTTTTTTTTTAACTAGTTTATTTTAACCATGGGAACAACAACCTTCCAAGAGTATATCCAACAGCCCTCAAGCTAGATATATCAATAACTTGTGAGTCAGCAGGGGCCGAGACGTCCCGAGGCCCACATCGGGTGAACCTTTATCCCAGGGGTCGTCTACCCTTCCAGCTTTGTCACAACGGGCCAATATGAACATCCCTATCCCCCGCAGGTTTTGAACTTGTGACCTCTCCGGAGATAACACATACTCTTAACCATTGGGCCCACTCAGGTGCTCATGGGTACTTTAGTGTCTTAAGCGATGGTAAGAACTTACGAGATGGGGCCGATCCCCTTCTTAATCTATTTGGAGGTGGTCTTAGCATGAAACATTAACTTAGCTAGCCATGCGTTTGTGGGCATGATGTCATGCTTTGATAATTTTTGGATGGGGACGTCTTGTCTTCCTTCGAATCCGGGGGTTCAATTAAGCCGCTATCCACATTTGATTCATATGCAATATATCACGTATGGAGCTGCCGTCCCACTTAAGCTGTCTACTTGGTGGAGCCGCTATCCACATTTGATTCATATGCAATATATCACGTATGGAGCTGCCGTCCCACTTAAGCTGTCTACTTGGTGGAGCGGCCAAAGTCATACCTGCCGCCACATTAAATTTTAGCCGCTGACACATGTGGGAGCTGGTCTAGTTAGAAGTCGTTGCATATATATCTCAAGACATTATTTTAGGAGCCGTCCACTTATCTCTGGGGTGGATTTCGTGTCATGGAGGTCGGGTCTTTACGAGGCGAGTTGTTCATGGATGGTTGACTTTTCTTCATGCAAACTACAACTAGCATTCTTTATGGAGATCCACATTGGAGGTTAATTCATCCATTGTTCTTGGAGGTAGTTACATGGTTCAACATTCTTTATGGAGATCCACATTGGGGGTTAATTCATCCATTGTTCTTGGCGGTAGTTACATGGTTTATCATTTTGGGGAGGTGGTTGTATTCTTATGCTATTTTGGGTGAACTAGTTAAAGAAATTAGCTCGTTGGCTATTTTGGAAAGAAGTTGCAACTAACTCCTCATTCTATCATTTGTTGACTTCGTTGTTGGAATTAGTTAAAGGAGATAATGTTATTTTTATTTTTCGAGAATATTTTATTGGGGGAAGTTGAGATCTCAACAAACTTTGTGCTACTTTTAGTAAGCAAGTTGTTGATGGTCTTATTTTTGTTTTATTCCTTGGAGAGAAAAGTGGATATTGGAAAATAAATCATATTTTATTGTATGAGGGCTTAGAGCTCTCTCCATTGGATATTGGAAAATAAATCATAAAGGATTTGATCTCTCCATTTGCAACTTGGATTAGAATTAGTGAGAAATGGAAGTGCTTGTGAGTAAGCTAGCTCCAAGTTGTGGAGGATTTTGTCTTTTATCTAAGTGATGTCATTTATGCGTAATTTTATTTGTGGATATATGGTTTAGGGAACATACTTGGAGGTTAGACATTTTGTAGGATTTTGAATCCCAGAGACAAATAAGGCCATAGAGGAGCACCATGCTACGTTGGGAGAACACATAGTGAAATAATTGACTCATGTTCTATACTCTCTAGTTATCTACCTTTCAAAGATCACAACATTACACACTCTACATCACAAGATTAGGTGTGTTTGTATATAGTCTTGGGGTAAGGGGCTACCTTACACTTTCTTTGAGTAGTGGATCTTAAGTGGCCCTCTCCCTTAATAATATTGTAAAATTCTAGTTATCAAAACCTATCATTGAACCAAGTCAAGATGTTTAGAACATGTCACATTAATTGCATATAAGCCCATGACTTGCCCTCTTGAAATTACCTAAGTGACTCCATAGTCATGTAGGTGAGGTACTGGTCTCCCTTTCACTCATTGCCCCAAGCCCATCTCATTTTATCCTTCGTTTATCTACTTTGTTGCTAGGTTCTCTTTACTCCCATTCATTACTAAATGAAGTGAGCCTAGTTAACGATTAGGGAAACCCCCCTTGGCTAGGAACCTTTCCTGAGTGTAAAGTGAGAGGAGAGTTGGTGAGGTGATAGTGGCCAACCTCCTAAGTTCCACAAGGCTAGCATCCTATTTTTGGGACTTAAAGCTAAAGGTGCTAGTTTGTGTGGTAATAGGAGCCTTCCTATGAAAACAATGTAAAGCATGGATTTCATTGGGGGAATGAAGTTTTGCTTGTATGTTGTGACATTATGTCGGGTTTCCTTTGTGGTCCTCAGTAAGATGTCAACAAGGATCCTTGATTTTCCTATTGTAGCTCTTGGATTTCTACAAAATCTTTGGAGTCGAGAAGACTAATGGAATGGAAGGAGATCAACCAACATTGCATGAGTGACACAACTGAGATTTGGCAACAATATTATATTAACACTCTTGTGAGTTTTTAGAATCTTCTAGTTGCTTTCTGAACTCCTCAAAGTGCTTCTCCATCAAAATTTTGTTTCAACATTTTGTTTCTTTTTGTTGCCGAAACTCATGTGATACCAGGTTCTTCCGGGCATTCTTGTTACCGTTGGTTTTCCATTGGAAAATAAGAAACCTCGAGCATAGTTGGTGTTAAGGGCTTTGGTGGCATGGCTTGTTTGGCTAAGGACTCTCTTTAGGGTAGGGTTTTGATGGTAGCTTTTGACTATTTTGCTAGATTCATGTGGATTCAAGTGAGCAACATAACCCCTCTCCCTAGAGACATCTACATTGCAATTTGCTACTTCCCCTTAACATCTTCTCACTTTGCCATCCATAGTGATTTAGTTGGGGATCCTAACCTATATTTGTATGCTGACATCATTCAATATTAAGCGGTGGGCAAGGTCATCCTCTTGGGTGATTTCAATCCTTGGACCCGAGCTTGCCAAATCCCCCTCCATTATCAATATGAGGATGCACTATGTATCTAGGAGTTCGATCCAGATTTCATAGGACATCAACAGACTTCAAATGATGTTTCGGGGCTTCTTATAGGGTATAGTAGACACCTTTTGCAGCTTGGGGAATCTCATGAGCTTTTGATCTTGGATGACCTTCTCCACTTCTTGATCTCTAGCCACTTCACGTGCTGCCCCCATGGTGGAGTGTTAGTGTGGTTGAATATGTCATGACCAACAAGGACCTTCTCCCCTTTATATACCACTTATTCGTATTCTCATCTAATAATATGTTCTAGCTTGGCCACCTTTGTTTGTAGTTGAGTTTTAAAAAGGTCCTCCTTTAGAAGTGTTTTCTTATCCCCAAGGTCCCCTTATGCTTGCTTCACTTCACATCTTTTCTTTGTAGCAACCATGCTGCCCCATCCATGGATGAATTTTACAATCACGTGAATTGCAGTTTCCCTCCATAAGATCCAACCCTAATCCTTTTGGGGTCGTGGTATTAGAATCCAAACTATATGAACCAAAATTCTGAAACCTTTAGAGGCCAAATGAGAGACATCAAGTTTAAAAGACACCCCCTTTGGATCTTCTTGTGTTGGACCAATTGAGAGTGAGGAAAAACTGGGCAAGTGATCTGAGCTTATGTCCCACATCTGTACATCAACCATTCTGCCTCAGGTTTCTGCAAAAGCCACCCCATCCTTGAGTCCATTAAGCTTGTCTAGTCCATTCTTCACCTTGCCTAATAGTTAGCATATACTTTACTTAATATGAGGGGATTTAGGTTCATGAATGATCGAAATGTATTTAACAGTAATGTAAACATTTAATGACTGATATCATAGACTGACATTCAATATTAAATATAAGGAATTAATTTCAGAATTTTCTAATAGAGAAAACTCATGGGTGTAGGAACAATAGCAACATTCCTAGGATTCAAATATTGAATGGTTACTAGGAAGTTCCACAATGANCTGATATCATAGACTGACATTCAATATTAAATATAAGGAATTAATTTCAGAATTTTCTAATAGAGAAAACTCATGGGTGTAGGAACAATAGCAACATTCCTAGGATTCAAATATTGAATGGTTACTAGGAAGTTCCACAATGATAAGGCATACTCTACAATTAAGATTTCACTGATCATTGGTTTGAATTTACTTGTATTAGGGGATTTTAATTAATGAATGTAATTTAGAGGCATTGAGTAATCATCTAGGTCAGTTATCCAGGCTTTTGATAATATAAAATACTTGTTTGAATCGTTTCATCAAAATAATCCAAGTTCTTAAAACAACATAATTCCTTCTCCTCATATCTTTGTTTCCTGTCAATATGTATAATACTAGCAACAACCACTTTATAAAAGTGGTTGATATACGCCGGTCGACGCCATTAGTTTAGAAAGGTGAAAAATGGCGTCGATCGACTTATATCAACCACTTTTATAAAGTGGTTGTTGCTAGTATTCAAATATTGAATGGTTACTAGGAAGTTCCACAATGAGAAGGCATATGCTACAATTAAGATTTCGCTGATCATTGGTTTGAATTTACTTGTATTAGGGGATTTTAATTAATGAATGTAATTTAGAGGCATTGAGTAATCATCTAGGCCAGTTATCCAGGCTTTTGATAATATAAAATACTTGTTTGAATCGTTTCATCAAAATAATCCAAGTTCTCAAAACAACATAATTCCTTCTCCTCATATCTTTGTTTCCTGTCAATATGTTTAATACTAGCAACAACCACTTTATAAAAGTGGTTGATATACGTCGATCGATGCCATTAGTTTAGAAAGGTAAAAAATGGCGTCGATCGACTTATCTCAACCACTTTTATAAAGTGGTTGTTGCTAGTTGACGACCGACATGTCTTGGGGACAACCATTAATGTATTGATTAATTAATTATACATTAATGTAATATATAATAATAATGTATTAAAGATGATGAAACATTAATGTATATAAATTAATGGTTTACTAATGTATTAATGTAATATATAATACTAATGTACAAATATAACGTATAAATTAAAGTATCAATAGATTAATGTATAATGTAACATATTAAACTATTAATACATTAATAATGTATTAATACATTAATAATGTATTAATACATTAAATTATTGATTGAGTGATAAATAGATACATTAATAATGTAATGTGTTGATTAGTTTATAAATTAATACATTATTAACAAATAATATATTATTAATAAATAATACATTAATAAATAATATATTAAATGTATCAATAAATACATTAAATTTATTAATAAATACATTACTAAAGTATTAATACACTAATAAAGTAATACATTATTAATATATTAATAAAATAATAATACATTAATTTTAATGTAATTAGTAAAATATTACTAAAGTATTAATACATTAACAATAAATTATTATATTATTGTAATGTATAAATTAAAGTATTAATTAATGTAATTAGTAAAATATTACTAAAGTATTAATACATTAACAATAAATTATTATATTATTGTAATGTATAAATTAAAGTATTAATGTACAAAGTAATTTATTAAATTATTAAATTATTAATAACTAATAATTTAATATATTAATTAATTAATACATTCCTAAAGTATTAATACATTACAATATTAATAAAGTATTATTACACTAATAAACTAATACATTAATAAAGTAGTAATACTTTACTAAAATATTAATACATAATTACATTATAAATTAGAGTGTTAATTTACATTAAAGTATAATATAAAATATTAATTAATTAATTGATACATTAATAATGTAATATATTAATTAATTATTACATTTATACAATAATAATTAACATATTGCTATTTAGTATTACTTTAAAAGTAATACATTAATAATACATTATTACAATAATAATACAAAAATAAAAAAATTCTTACATTAAATACATTTAACAAATTAAATATTTTAAAAAATTAAATACATTAAATACAATTTTAACAAAGTAAATACATTTTTAATAAATACATTACTAAAATATAAATATATTTTTAATAAATACATTACTAAAATATAAATATATTTTTAATAAATACATTACTAAAATATAAATACATTAAATACATTTTTATTAAATACATTTAACAAATTAAATATTTTAACAAATTTAAAACTTATACATTACTAAAATATAAATATATTTTTAATAAATACATTACTAAAATATAAATACATTAAATACATTTTTATTAAATACATTTAACAAATTAAATATTTTAACAAATTTAAAACTTTTTTAATAAATATATTAAATTTCATACATCAAATACATTTAACGAATTAATTATTTTAATAAATTAAATACATTTTTAATAAATACATTACTAAAGTATAAATACATTAGAATATTAATAAAGTATTATTACACTAATAAATTAATACATTAATAATACATCACATTGTATTAATACATTAATATAATGTAAAATATAAATTAAAGTATTAATTTACATTAACTTATAATGTAACATATTAATTTACTTCATTAATATATTTTTACAATAATAATACAAGAAAAATACATTTAATACATTAATAGAGTATTGATGAATAAAGTGATAAAATAATACATTATTCAAGTATTAATACATTATTAAAGTATTAATACATTGATCTTAATGATGTTATTAATACATTATTAAAGTATTAATATGTTAATAATACATTATTAAAGTATTAATATGTTAATAATACATTATTACAACCATTTAATGTAAAAATTAAAGTTTTAATACATTAATGTAAAATGTAACACATTAAATTATTGATACATTAATAATACATTATTAAAATATTAATAAATTAATACAGTAATTGACAATGACACGAAGGAAAGATTGACTATGGTTGATCGTGGTTGTCCTTCATCATTGTTGATTGTGGTTGACCATGACGATCGCTGACTATGATTGACCGAGGTTTATTATGGTTGACCATGCCCATGGATGACCTTCGTTGACCATGTGTATCATTTATTTTGGTGGGCCATGTTGATTATGTTTAACCATAGTTTACTATGACACTACTGCATTACAATTTTGATCATGTTTTGTTCGTCACATTGCGACATTAGGTTTTGTTCATCACATCGTGACATTAAATTTTCTGTCACATGACATCATAAGGTTATGGTTATCAAATTAGGACAAAGGGTTTTGTTTTTTCACATTATGGTGTTGGAATAGGTATTTGATAGACCGACAGTGGGTTATGTTCGTCACATTGCGACGTTGATAAATGTTTGTCATTGCAATGTTGGTGTATGTTTTTCACATTGCTACATTGGGTTGTGTACATCACATTGCGACAATGAGTTTTTTTCATGACATTACGACGCTTGAAAATGTCTGTCACAATGTGGCATTACAATATTTGCATCACATAGTGACGATAGGGCTATGTTCATCACATTGTGATGTTACAATGTTTTCTACATTGCAAAGTGACTATGTTTGACACATTGTGACGTTTGGAAATGTTTGTCACATTGCAACGTCACGATATGTGTGTCACATTGCAACATGAGGAAATGTTCGCCACATTGTGATGAGAGAGTGATGTGCGATGTTTATTTATGTTCGTCACAATGTGACATTACTATCCACATTGTGATGAGAGGGTGATGTGCGATGTTTATTTATGTTTGTCACAATGTGACATTATTATCCACATTGCGAGGACATGGCTATGTTCCTCACATTGCGATGTCAATTTATGTTTATCACATCGTGGCGTTACTATGTTCAACAAATTGCAATGTTGCTATGTTTGTCAGATTACAATGTTACTATGTTCGTCATTGTACGACGTTACTATGTTTAACACATTGCAACATCACTATGTTCTTCACATTGTAACGTCTGTTTTGTTCGTGATATTGCAAAGTCGGGTTATGTTCATCACATGACAAGTTGGTTTGTGTTCGAAACATTACAAAAATGAAGTTTTGACGATGTTTTTAAAAAGAAATCTAAGTAAGTGTTTCATTTGTGAAAAAGATAGGAACTTTCAATTGATGTGAAATATTACATAGAAGGAAATTTAGAATCATGCTTGATCTAAGGAAATTGATCATTAGATTAAATATATCAACAATACATTATGACGATAGGGGAATGTTCGTCACATTGTGACATCTGTTTATCTTCGTCACATTGCCACAACAGGGCTATGTTTGTTACATTACAATGTCTATATATGTTCATCACATTGTGACGTTACAATGTTTGTAACATTGCAACATGACTATGTTCGACACATTGCGAAGTTGAGAATTTTTTGTCACATTTCGATGCTAGGATATGTGCGCCACATTGCAACATGAGGAAATGTTTGTCACATAGCGACGATATGGCGATGTGCGATGTATGTTTATGTTCGTCACAATGTGACGTTACTAACCACATTGCGAGGACATGGCTATGTTCCTCACATTGCGACGTCAGTTTATGTTTTTCACATTGTGACGTTACTATGTTCAACATATTGCAATGTTACTATGTTCATCAGATTATAACGTTACTATGTTCGTCATTACACAACGTTACTATTTTCAACGGATTGAACATTACTATGTTCTTCACGTTGTAACGTTCAGTTTTGTTCGTCAGATTGTAACATCGGGTTATGTTTATTGCATTCCAAGGTTGGTTTGTGTTCAACACATTACAAAAATGAAGTTTTGGCGATGTTTTTAAAAAGAAATCTAACTAAGTGTTTCATGTTTGAAAAAGATAGGAATTTTGAACTGATGTAATATATTACATAGAAGGAAAATTAGAACCATACTTGTTCTTTAAGGACATTTATAGCATATTATCTTGAACTATAAAATCTATCGCTTTGAAATAAGCATATTTAAAAATAGAGTATGCATTTATACATTCTTCCTTTTGGTGTTGCAAATTACGATTGTTAGGAAAACACAAAGGAAGGGGTTAAAAGAAACAACCACTTTATAAAAGTTTATGTTCGACACATTACGACGTTATTATGTTCGACATATTGGAATGTTACTATGTTCGGAAGATTGCAACGTTATTATGTTTGTCACATTGCACAGTTACTATGTTTCTCACATTGCAACGTTACTATGTTTATCACATTTCAACATTATGATGTTCGTCATGTTGTAATGTCTGATTTTGTTCGTCATATTTTAATGTCGAGGTATGTTTGTCACATGACCAGGTTCGTTTGTCTTCGACAAATTATGAAAATAGATTTTTTGACAATTTTTTTTTTTTTAAATGATAACAAAAAAAGTTTGGACAACTTTAAAAAAAAATGATAACAAAGTGTTTCCTTTGTGACAAAGATAAAAACTTTGAACTTATGTGATATATTACATAGAAGGAAATATGGAATCATAATTGTTTTAAGGACATTGATAGCAAATGATCTTGAACTGAAAAATATATCCCTTCCAAATAAGCATATATAAAATAGACTATGCATTTATGCATTCCACTTTTTGGTGTTGCAAATTGCAATAATAAAAAAAATTGAAATGAAGGGGTTAAAAGTAATTATAATTTATGGTTGTAAAATATTTAATTGAAATCCATTTATGACTTATTTATGAAATATTTAAAATATTTCATCTTTAATGATTTTCATCTTCAATCACATGAGTGTCACAATACTTTCATGCCATGTTGATTTCTTTTTACATATTATTTTCCTTTTATATTTTATAATTAAATAATTTTTTCATCCAAATTAAAGATATTTATATCTTTATATAAATATTATGAAAGTTATGAAAGATATTTATATCTTTTGACAAATTTAAGTTATGTTCATGTTAATCAAAATATAAAATATTGTTTTTGTCTTCATATGTTATTATTAGAAATTTGGTTTAAAATAAAAAAATAATATTTTTCTTCTTGATATAATATATTGGTATTAGATATTTGGTTTACATTGAACACTTTATTATTTTTATTTGATTTTTTTTAATAACTTATATTTTATGTGTAAGGTCGGCGGAGGCGGCTGGATGGTAAAGTCGTTCTTGCAACGAAGGTCAGGTCTTGTGCTCAAACCCAAGCAAGGACGTGGTCTAGTCGCAGAGTAAAGCTTAATTGGGCCAAGCCCGCATGCATTTTCCCTTGGATGGGGTGCTAGTGGAGAACACGCGTCGAGCGGAGCAACGAGGAGAAAGCCTCCGTGGCCCCGACTACGTGACGACCGCGTGCCTCTCCCTCCCACCTGCCTCATGCCTTTAAGTTCATCTCGCTCGAGACATGGCGCCATTACTCTTAATGCGCCCTGCTCTGCCTTACCGTCCATCCGATGGGTCGACACCTTCGTTTGACCTTTACTCTGCGCGTGCGGTTATTTATGGAATTGCACCAGCTCCTCAGGTTATTTGAATTGCATCAGGGGCTTCGGATGGCTCATTCCTTCCTGGTTGTTTTCTTCAGAGCTCGACCTCCTGCCCAGACTTTCCCTGGTCTGTTGTCGCCTTCTCCTAGTCTGTTCCTGGTTCATTTTCACTCTCCTAGTGTTTCAGAGATGCCCAGGCTTCGAGGGAAGTCCAAACGAGGGTCGACCTGGCAGCCAAGCCGACCCCGTTTGGTTCTCCGTCCCCTGCCTGCTCCCTCCCATTTATCTTCCTCCTCGTCAGCCACCTCGTCCTCCTCCCTGGCGTAGTCGACCCAAACTCCAACCAACCTCCCGCCCCTCTCCACGTCCCTTGCCAACAGATTGGAGGGGTTGGACTGCTCAACGACCTCGCTGGATTACAACCCAGGACCTTCCGGAAATTTGGTCTCTGCTTCACTTCCAGGCCCATTGGCTCCTCCTAATTCTCCGGCCTCCCAGTCACTTCGAGCCCCGCCTCTCGACGCTCGATATCAGATGGATGGTCCAGAAGCCATCCAAAATTCGCGTCAGCAACACCATGCTCGAGTCGGATCCAACGTTGATCCAGACTGTGAATGGAAAACGTGCCTCGCACTGCTGCATAGCCTGGTATTCGACTTGCGCCGGGACGTGGATGACCTCCGGTTCCGCCTAGAGACCCTGGACGACAAGGCCTCTCAACTCCTGCATTTGCTCTCAGCAATGCAGAGTGCTCTTCACCCCCCATCAAAGGCAACCCAAGCAACAGTAGCTTCGACACCAGTGTTGGCACTAGCTCCCTCACTGGAAACTTCGGACCAGGCCGAGCCAGACCACGAGGAGAAGGGGCTTCCATCCCAGCCGGAGGACGTCCAACAAGAGGGGAGCGTGTAATGATCCCAAGCCAATTTTTTGCTTGAAATCACTAACTAACCACTGATTTAATTGTTTATTGTTATGTGTGCAGGTTGGCCATCAACATTTCGGCCTTAGGGTTTATTTAGTTATTCAACCATGACTTAGACAAGAAACATTCCAACATATGAAGATCTTCAATCATGCACAAGATAGGAACCACAAGCAATAACTGAACTTTATTATAAGAAATCAAGCACCTGATACAAATAGGGAAGCAGATCTAGAATAGCTTCAGATGGCTTCAAGACAATAATAGAGTTGCATACAAAATGCTCCTGGTGTATAGATCAAACCTCCCAAAGGATGTAATAGAAGATGAACGCTCAACTGCAAAACTAGGGTTTAAGCCTAACCCTCAAGCAACTGGTACAACCCTGCTGACTGCTGGTACGACCTGCTGAAGTCGATGGATACCAAGGGTTCGACCCTCCTGAAGACGAAGACCCCCAAATGCTGTCAAACTCCTCCCAAAGATAGATCAAGGCAATAGAAGCCTCCTCCTGAAGTGTGGAGCTCAAAGGTTGAAGCTTCCCCCTCAAACTGCAGAAACCCTAGACTAGTGTGGCCCTCCTAAAACCCTGATATGGCCGATAGTACGACCTGGTTGAATACGGGCTCTGAATCCCTTGAAACTCTCTAGAATGATAGATCGGGTGGCCACAAGCACCTAAGAGAAGTTTCAAGATCAGATCTAGCCTATAGCCTCCTAGATTTGAGAAACACTGAATCAAAAAACGTCCTCTTCCTCCTGAAATCGTCTCAATCTGCAAGTAGATGATAGGGACGTGATAACTCCTCTAAGAAGCCCTCAAACTAATGAGCAAGGGCTTGCAAGCAAACCCTAATGCTGAAAACCTCCCAAGCTTCCTCAATATGATGGATCGAACTCTTCCTCAACCAATGGTGTGCCCCTGCAAGAAAACCCTAGCTAGTACGACCTTGCTGGTCCAACTGGTACGACCTTGCTAGTCCCCCTGAGTTGATGATGGATGTAGAATGGTGTGGGTGGAGTATTTCATCCCCGAGACTAAGCTTGGAACAAAGTGAGTGGAATCTTTCACCACTGAGTTGTTCACTAGGGTTTGTAATATCAAGACCCTCAAAACTGTATGCTCAAGAGCATTAACAAGAAAATACCAAAATCCATAATGAATGAGAGGTGCGCCCTAGCCTTCTCTTTATACTTTTCTTCTATTTCCCTATTGAGTTAAGTTAACCCCTAGGGTTAACTCCTTTTACCTTTTTATTAAGTCAACTTAGGAATATAACATTAGTTTGGTTGACTTTTCCCCTCAGTGTGAGACTATGGCCTAGTGGGGATGCCTAGGCCACTAAGTCTTCTCAAACCTCTTCATCAAGAGGTGGGGGACATTACAGAACATGCCACCACAGTTGGAGGATGCCATGCAACTGGACGAGACACCAATCGAGGAGGAGTCGCCTCCTTCCGGGGACTCGACATTTGGCACCTTCTTCCTGGATGCGTGGCCGCATTACAACGCATATTGGTGATATGTCCAGGTGTCTTTGTTGCCTTGTTTTGTGCATGGCCACTTTTTTTGGCCACCTCACCTGCAAATGTCTATGGTTATTATGGTTATGTTTCCAATTTGCATTGTTGTAACGACCGTCGTTAGGGGCCAGAATTCTGGACTCTCTTTACGTCAGTAGATTTCTAGGACTTAAGCTATGAAGTGGTTCGGTTGGCTGAGCTGGTTTCCCCTCAGGGGGCAGCTCAGTGTTTACAGCCTGAAACTATGGAAGTTTTTTGTACTTTGTGATTTTTACAGGCTTTTATACAATCTTACTTCAAAAAAAAAACCTTATATTTTATGTGTTAATTCTTTAACAACTATTTTAAATAATTTAATTTCAATTCAAAAATATTTCTATTTTAAAAAATATTTCTATTTTAAAAAATATTTCTATTTTGTATATTTCTATTTTGATTAAAAATTTAAACAATTTACTTTACAAAATCTCAAGATATTACAAAACTATACATATATAAACTAATTAAAATAAGTCAATTTTTAACAACTATTTTAAATAATTTAATTTCAATTCAAAAATATTTCTATTTTGTATGTTAATATTTTGATTAAAAATTTAAACAATTTACTTTACAAGATATTACAAAATTTCATATATATATATATATATATATATATCTCATTTTCAAAATATTTATCACACTATCAACCTTCCTAATCTCTTAACTCATCAAAAGTATAGTGATCTTGGAAAGTTTCTCTTAATGCTTTTCGAGGACAAAAATAAAATTCTAAAGAATCACAAGTAATCACTTACCTTCTTAATAATCATCATCATCATAAACTAATTAAAATAAATCAATTTATAAGTAGGATACAAACACATTTAAAAATGGTCAATCAATTTATACGCTAACATATAAACAAAAGCATTTAGAAGACTAAATAAATAAATATATATAACACTAATGTAATTTTATGATAACCAGTGTTATAAATATATATAAGACTAAAATATTAAAAAATATCAAGGTAAAAATGGACTTTAAAGATTTTTGGGTGCCTTAAGTTTTAATTAAAAAACTAAGAGATAGTTATAAATTTACATAATTAAAAGTTATAAGTTATAATTGAACTATTATTTTAATAAACAATAACGTTTTAGCAATGAACAATAACGTTTTAATTATTTTAATAAACCATAAAAAATAACGTTTTAACTCTAAAACCCTAACCCTAATACGAATAACACCTAACTCTAAAACCCTAACCCTAATACGAATACCGTAAACCTAATAAATTTATTCCGGAATTTTGCAATCGGGATTTTGCAGGCCAAGTTTGATGCAACGGATAATGGATAACTCTTCCAGTTGTCTGAAACAATTAATACATGTTGAGAAAAGGCATAGGTCATCGCCTACCCTCCCGCCATTTGAATTTCTTCGGCGGTTTGCAGACTACCCTCCCGCCATTTGCAGTCCCACCGTTTTGTTGACTGCTATTCGAATCACACGAAGTGAGGCCATAGAAAATAAATAAGTTATGTTCTGTGTAGGGACACACTTGTGAATGACACCCTCAAAGATCGGCTGCAATACATGGAAAACGTACCTCTGTCTATCAGACTCCGTAGCATATAGCTAGGGGTGATTAAATAACCAAAAACATTATTCCCTGGTCCTGGGCGAAATTTGAAAGGCCGCCCAAACTTGGCGAAATTTGAAAGGCCGCACAAACTTGGCCTCTAGCGTAACCACCCGTTGGTTTCATGCATTAATTGAAACGCAGTGAATGGCATCACCACACAAGGACGCTTGACATCCATAAAACTCTGTCCAAAATGACACCTGGTGTTCATATAATTAATTTCAACTGAACGTATATAATTAATTAACTGAACGTGGCAGTGAGGAGTTATATATATATTAATTCTTCTTAAATCAGTGTTTAGAAAAATAATTTCTTAATCATATTAATAATAAATGTGAAAATTGCCCCTTGAGGGTGAAGGATCCACACAGCTAGAGACCCAGGAGCAAGGAAAGAAGGAAACTACCGCATTGATAAATGTGAAAAAGTAAATAAGGAAAAAATATGCCAGCATCTTTTATTTCTGACCATAATATTAGAATTTGTAATTAAAATACATGTTAATCCATCAATTTCGATAAGGGGACGCTTATCGGCTTAATTAGCTCAATATGCATTTTGATTAGTGATAAGGGGGACGCTTATCGGCTTAATTAGCTCAATATGCATTTTGATTAGTTATTTTTGTGTTAAGTGCAGATATAAGTTCTTATCATTTTTGAAGATGGTTGGTTAACATATATGCTATCTTATTTTTTCAGGTAGAAGGTTCTATAAAGAAGTTACTGAAGAATGCAAATGAAATTGATGATGTCTTGACTGCAGCCGTCATCAAAAACTTGAAAATTGTCAATGTATGCTCTCTTCAGTGGGCTTGCCTGAGATTGTGAATGAATCGAGTGTGGTATATTATACATGTCAATCATCGAGTTTCCAATATAATATATTTCATCTCTTTAGACATTTCTCACTAACTCATTTCCCGATATATATGAACCGTAATAGGGTCGTACAAAGGTGATCATTATGGATGCAAATGGTCTTCACTCCAAAAAGGTTGCTAGAGCTTTGAGGAAGCTTGGAATCAGGGTATAGACTCTATATGCTATTGACAGTGAGGGATACACATTTGCTTGTTACTACTGACAGTTGTCACTTGTATCTAAGTCTAGACAATGTTATTGAGATGAGTTCTTGTAGATATTAGAGTTTTAATTTATTTTTCTGCTTTTGAATGCCCGATAGCTAATATGTGTCATCTCTGGCACAAATCCAAGGTTCTTCATTAGTTTTGCTTCTCTATTGTCAAAGTAAACTGTTTAAGCGAAGTTACTGATCATACAGAGATCATATCGAATTCAAGGAGGTTTCAAGTCTTGGGTGGGAGAAGGTCTCCGTGTTAAAGAGATGAAAACTGAGACACCCTTGACAATCCTGAAAGAGGTAAGCAATTGCTCTTGATTAGAAAATTTCTGTGTGTCATTGTTGAACGATACACGTGAAAGATTGCATATGGCTAAAATAAGTTTTCTGCTATTGTTCACTGCTCCCTAATGTTAGAATTGTATAATATATTATTAGACTGTATAACTTAATGTACTACAAACACTGATGTGAAGAACAAGTAAATTCTGTGAACCATTACTGATTTGGATCAGATATATTGTTTGTGCTACTATGGAAAACACGTGATATCATGTTGGCTTCAACTAAATATTTGAAGGACGTGTTCTTAGGAGTGAATAATGAAAAATCTTTGAGTTTTATCCACTTCAGTTTATGGTGAAGAGAAGTGCTTTAGCTGGAGTGTAGAATGCTTCTCTTGAAATAGGAGCTTCTTACCTTTTTTCTTAGGTCTTAATGCTTGTTTTATTGACAGACTGAGTTTTTTAATAATTAATCTTCCCTGTTTCTTAAGCAAAAGTTTCCTTAACATCCTGCTTTGCTTTGTTTAGAGTAACTTTAGACAATTTGGTTTACATCATGTCTCAATATTATGGAAAATTTTGTAAAACTATGTTTTCATATCCATCCTTGTATATCATTTGAAGCCAAGATATTAAACAAATAATGTATCAGGCAATCATTATGCCAGTGCCTTACATTACACTTGTTCTTGCCTCTTTGAAAACTTTGTGGTTGAATCTGGTCTTGATTTTCTACAATTAGCAAAGTGAGGGCCTTTATATGGGATTTCTTTATAAATGTCAACATGAAGTTTTGAAATTGATAGTGATTGTCAGTTCAAAACTTCTACACCCAAGAAAAAATATTTTTTCTATTTCATGGATTTGCATGGACATTTAAACAGTGTGGGATTAAGGAATATCTACAGCCAGTGCATTTCTAGACACTATTTGTAGTATATAACATGCTTGTTTAATGGATTTTGGGTCTGTAGGAAACAGAAGCTATTCTTGAGGAGAGCAGACCAACACCAGGAGCCCTTTTTGCAGCATGTGTGGTAAGTCTTAGGTCAAACGTGTTTACTTTCATTGTGAATCTATATTGTGTTCGTATTTCACTTTGTCATTTTCTTTAAAATTCCATTAATAGCAGTTCTCCTGTGATATAATTTTAATTTATAAGTACAATAACCAGATAAAATTTAATGAGACCTTTTGCCAAGTAGAGAGTAATCAACTGGTTACTGAATTATTGTATATGTGGACCAACCATCCTGTTAATGTTTAAGCCATTATTATAGATGTTTGCATTTCATTAGATAACAATAGCATAATCCAAGATCACTGAGAAATACACAATCACAAGAGACACATCATTTATCCTGGGAAACCCTCTAGGGGAAGAAAACCCAACAAAAATTTCTTAATATAGATAACCAATACAATGCCAAGAGATCTCTATGCTAAAACAGAAAGTCCTCTCCCAAGATATGCGCCACTCTCTCTCTCCTTTGCCGGTAACAGATCAAAACTTGTCTCTCAAACTGAGCAAGTGAGTTATGTTCAAATGAGGCGCTAGCCTCCTTTATTTATACAAGTCTGGCACATGTGAAGTGTCTCTTCACTGGCAGGGCCGACTTCTCCAACTAGGTGGGTAAACCCACCTTTATTATATTTCTGGGTCTTCTTATTAACTGCTGGGGCCAACTTCTTATTCTGCCTATTTATAATTGTCTGTTGACCAATCTGCAAAAGGGGATTTGGTCCTATTACAATAACCGACATGATCAATCCACAATGGGGATTGATCCTATGAATAATATATCAATAATAATAAGAATACTCTTTGCAGTTACAATATTTCAACACTCCCTCTTAACAAGAAGGGTATTCTTCAGCAGCATCATGCCAGAGAAAGAGGATGGCATCATCAACAACATCAAATGGGAGGACAACATCATCAATATCATCTTGGCTGGCGTATCTATAAATCATCAGAAGTTTTCTTCATCAGTAGCATCATCATTCTCAAAGGAATGCCATCATCATCTGCATCAATATGTATTAGTATAAAAACTGATACATCATCATCATCACAGCACAAGGCTGGCTCATCACAATACAAGACTGGCTTTACGTCACAACTGTCAAGTCGGAAGCTCAGTACTTGTCTCATCTCATCATCTTGCTTTACGTCACATCACTCAAACTGGAAGCAAGATACTCGTCCTGCTTTATGTCACAACCATCAGGTTGGAAGCAGGATACTAGATTGGCTTTACGTCACAACTATCTAGCCGAAAGATCAGTACTAGTCTCATCATATCATCTTGCTTTACGTCTGACAGCTTGGTCAGAAGCAAGGATCATCTCTTCTTGCTTTACGTCTGACAACTCGGTCAGAAGCAAGGAACATCTTTTCTTACTTTACGTCTGACAACTCAGTCAGAAGCAAGGTACACATCTCATCTTGCTTTACGTCTGATAACTCGGTCAGAAGCAAGGAACACCTTGCTTTATGTTTGACAACTAGGTCAGAAGCGAGGAACACATCTCATCTTGCTTTACGTCTGACAGTTAGGTCAGAAGCAAGGAACATCATCACATCTTGCTTTACGTTTGACAGCTAGGTCAGAAGCAAGGAACATCATCACATCTTGCTTTACGTCTGACAGCTAGGTCAAAAGCAAGGAACATCAACACATCTTGCTTTACGTCTGACAGCTAGGTCAGAAGCAAGGAACATCATCACATCTTGCTTTACGTCTGACAGCTAGTTTAGAAGCAAGGAACATCACATCTACTCCCCCTTTCGAGGAAGGTCCTTTTGGACTATGCCAAGCTTATCTCGGAAGTACTCAAACTTTACACGAGATAGAGGCTTGGTCAACACGTCAGCAACCTGTTCATTCGTTCTAATGTACTGGAGCTTCAAGGCTCCTCTCTGTACCATGTCGCGGATGTAATGATAGCGGATCTCTATGTACTTCGACCTGTTGTGGAATATAGGATTCTCTGTCATCTTTATGCAGCTCTGGTTGTCACATAGAATCACGATTGCTCTCATCTCCAAATCAAATAGGCCGATCAACAAATTTCGAAGCCATATAGCTTCGTAGCTAGCAGAACATGCAACAATGTATTCTTCTTTCGCTGTGCTGAGAGCAATACTAGATTGCTTCCTACTCTGCCACGAGATCATAGCTGATCCCAAACTGAAACAACATCTTGAAGTGCTTTTCCTATCAGAAACATTTCCTGCCCAATCTGCATCAGTATATCCACTCAATGTGAAATCATGATCTCCATCATAGCTGAGACCATAATCTATCGTACCTTTGAGGTACCTCATCACATGTTTTGCAGCCACTAGGTGAACACGTCTGGGTTCTACCAGAAACTGACTCAAGGTGTTCACGGCAAAACAAATGTCTGGTCTGGTGTTCGTCAGGTACATCAACGATCCAATAATCTGTCTATACAGTGGCATCAATCAATTCTGACGACGTATCGACCAACAACTTCAACTTCGCTTCCATGGGTGTATTCAAGGGCTTGCATTCCAGCATATCGAATCTCTTTAAGATTTCGACCGTGTACTTTCCTTGGTTAAGGAAGATTCTCTCAGGACTCTGCCATACCTCAAGACCTAAGAAATAATGCATTAGGCCAAGGTCTTTCATTTCAAATTCCGAGGCAAGTCTCCTTTTACATTCAACAATGAGCTTTTCTTCACCAGTTAAGAATAAGTCATCCACATATAGCAGTAAGATTACTGACTCATTATCCATAATTTTGAAGTAGAGATTTGAGTCTGCTTTACTCTTGGTAAAGCCTAAGCTCGTCAAGAAACTGTCTATACGGCCATACCAAGCTCTAGGAGCTTGCTTCAATCTGTATAAGGCTTT
>ML821008.1:55835-75403 GCA_009831015.1 Picea engelmannii | reverse complement strand
TGGTTAGAAGGTAACCCCTTGAGGAAGCTACATGAAAGTATAAATAAGAGACAAGGGTCTCTCATTTTTAATCACACTTGAGAATATTGAATATCTACAAGTGACTGAGGTAACCAAAGGATATCTAAGCCGAATTTTAGAGGCAAGGTGAAGTAAAGAAGGCTGAAATTCAAAGGAGGATAAATTCTTTCGATGATGCTTTCTAAGGTATGTTATTTACAGGTCATATCACCATTTTCGAAATAACTCTTTTTATAGAATGATTCAGACCGTGAAAATGGGAGACCATTGAGAAAACATATCCAAGTAGTTGTGATACAAATTTCAGCTTGTGGGTCATTGTATTTTTGGAGTTACACACCATGGAAAATAGGGTTTGTGGCTAGTCCTGAAACTAGTCTAAAACAAGTGTTTCGGGTAAAAACATCATAACTTCTTCATAATAGATCCAAATTCAGTACGACAAAATGTATTGGTTATAGTATAGTCTTTAGTATTCTATGTACAATTTTCATATCCATACAACAAATATTCCATATGGGGCATGCTCTACAATTTCTCTCTCTAGAATAAGCTAGAATTCAACAAGGTATGCCATTTTTGCTATAACTCATTTTCTCAGAGGTTCCAAGTAGTGAAATCTGGAGGAATTGCACAAAATACATTGAAGAACATTATGTACCATTTTTGTATCTTTATTCATTACAGGTACATATCAGATGGATCCTGATATGGATCTGAAAATTCGACAATCCATTAATAACACTGTGGTTTTTCCGAACACTACTGAATACATAGTTATTATTATTGCAAGTTAGGGTTTTTGACTAATCCAAAATTAGTCATTTGAGATAAAGTAAAGTTTGATGAAAATGATAGTCTCTTGTTGTTAAAGTTAAGGAAGGTTTGTAGGTATGTGATCATATACACCAGGTATATTATAGAGTTACAAATCAGATTTGGATGGTGAAATTGATGAGGGCTTTTGGTTGAAGAACATGTTGGGTACATGTGTTAAGGTCCTAACCCGCCCATAGGTAGATCAATGTATTTGGATGTAATAAAGGTCAATATTAATAAGACCTTTCAATAAAATAGAATAAGGCGAATGTAAGTAGCTTCCGCTTCCAGAAGGATCTTCCTCTAGATGCTTCTCTTAATAGACATATTTAGTATAAATAAGGGTCGAGGGTATGCAAATCCTAGCTTGAATATTATTGTAAAAGAGCATTGCTCGACTAGAGGTTTCCCCCTCGAAGAGGCCTGTGAACATTGCTTTCTAAATCAAAGTGTTATTTCAGTTGTTGTTCTCATATTATTTATGTGTTATTGTGGAGATTATGCTGGTTATATTGTTGTTATTCTGCCATTTCTAGCATTTTATTTATGTTCTGCTTATTTATGATATCTGGTATCTTGCATGTGGTATCAGAGCACTTTCCTTGGCAGAAAATTGTGGGTATTTTTTTTCCAGGGTAGAGACGTATTTCGACGTCTTTAAGCCACAGAGATTTGTCGTTACGCACATAAACCCGTGGTTGAAGGATTCATACACGCAAGAAATACAAGTGGTTCTTAAGCGCGCATTTGTTGGCCACCCTTGTAACCCCTGTTGGTACCCCTTCGAGTGGTAGCGCATCAGACATCACCTGTGTATGGATCAGCCTAGATTTCCTGAATCCCTCTTTAGATAAACCTATCGGTCGCCGGATTGCTATAGTGTCACCGAGAACAGCACTCAGGAAGATACTCTCTAGTACCTGGGTAGTCGAGTAGTACGGCAGGGTACGGTCTATCCTCCTTAGTTAGTGCCCTGAGATATTGGGCCGAGTACTACTGTTGGACCTTGCACGTATATCAGAGAGTTATAGCACAGGTCAAACCCTTGTCTGTAGAACCCTTGAATACCTAACCCTTGGGGAACATAAACATAAACATAAACAAATTAAATTGGCCAGATCTATCGTCATGCATCTGTGTTCGGGTTTCCAAGTAAATGCACAGTTCTCTCTGGTTACGAATTTGAGGATTTCAACACTACAACATTCTTCAGACCGAAGTATAACCCCGCAGTTGTAAAAAAAAAAAAAAAGTCTGGAAATTTTTTCACCATTATTTGAGACCTATTCCATTAGATTCATCTCTTCTCCCTTACAACATTCATCCATATCATTTTTCTGCACAAATTTATGACCCGCCCACTCCCTTTTCAGTTCACCCATCCTCATGGCCCATACCCGTAGCCAAGAACTGGAGTCTCGCTTCAACATCTTGCAATCTAGTCTCCTCGAGACCCAACAAGAAGTGCAACAACTCAGTGCTACTATTTACTCCCGTGATACATCCATCAATACCACCATAAATGCATCTGTGCAGTCCGCAATGGTGGAAGTCAAACAAGAACTGACCACACAGCTTGAATCTGTCTTTGCATCACTCTGCACCAAACTCAAGATCCCTACCGATGACCCTTTTCCTAACGCACATACAAATACTGAAGGTGAAACTTCTTCCCATTCCCATACCTTTCAGCCCCATCACTTTCAACGGGACATACGCCTTCCGCGGGTGGATGTAAAAAAAATTGATGGTTCGGACCCCACTGGTTGGGTCACCCAAATGGAACATTACTTCTCTCTCTACAACATTACAAATGACTTGGCCAAACTCAGGTATGGTGTTCTCCATCTAGATCAAGAACGTTGGCAATGGTGGCAATGGAGAAAAAATTCCCATCAAGGGTATATTGCTTGGACCCAATTTATGACTGAGTTTTATGAATGCTTTGACACTGACACCAACCATTTGGGTTGTTTGACAAAATTGAAACAATCAGGAACAATAGAAGACTTCATAGCTGCATTTCAGTGCCTAGTTTTTCGAATAGAGGGCATGACTGGTGCTTTCTTTCAAGAGTGTTTTATCAATGGCCTCAAGGAGGAGATTCGAGCCCATGTCCTCATGGCTCGACCTGTGACTTGGGTGGAGGCTACTAAAAAATCTAAAGAAGCACAACAAATTATTTCCTCTCAAAACTGTAAGCCTTCCTTTCTCCCTCACCCCAAACCAGTAAACCCCACTACTCCCTCCACCCCATTAAAGATCCAAAAATTGACCAGGGTTGAAATGGTCGAATGCCAACTCAAAGGTCTCTACTATAATTATGATAACAAATATTTCTCGAGCCACAAATGTAAGGAACAAAATCTTTTTATGGCCATCTCTGAGGATATTTCGGAAGAGGATGTTGAAACTCCCCTTGTGCCCGAGTCACTAGAAATCACTGACATAAACCCTCCCTCCAACCCTCCCGAAGTGGAACCGATCATTTCCCTCAATGCTCTCACCGGATTCTCTGCCCCCCAAACCCTCAAGTTAATCGATTACCTCAAGCACTGAAAGGTCATCATTATGATTGATAGTGGCAGCATCCACAATTTTATTCATCGCCTCATTGCCCAAGAAACCCATTGCTACATCCATGCTGTTAACAATTTCCAAATCATGATTGCCAATGGTGGTTCTATGAAGTGTGGCAGGCGTTGTGAAAATGTGAGTCTCTAAATCAATGACTACCACCTAAAATCCCATATGTTTTCTATTGACATGGGTAGTTGCGACATTGTGTTGGGTGCAGACTGGCTAAGGACTTTGGGTCCCATTCTCATGGATTTTCATAACTTAACCATGCAATTCGACCAAGAAGGCCACCAATATAAATTCCAAGGCATCATTGCTGGTTCACCTGAGGTCATCAGTTCTCATCGCATGGAAAAGATACTCAAAAAAGGTCATTCTGGTGTCATTTCCCAACTCCACGCCATACAAGCCACAGAGACACCCCCAATGCCCCAAGACCTCCAAGCCCTCCTTTCTAAACATCAAACAGTATTTTCCACTCCCCAAGGACTCTCTCCTTCCCATGGTGTTCATGATCATTCCATTCCCCTTGTCCCAGGAATCCTTCCCCCCAATATCCGCCCATATCGCCACCCCTTTGCACGAAAAAATGAAATTGAGAAAATGGTCCAGGAACTCCTTACTGCATGCGTCATCCATCCTAGTATGAGCCCTTACTCATCTCTGGTCGTCATGGTATTGAAGAAAGAAGGTTCTTGGAGAATGTTTCCCGACTTTCATGCTCTCAACAAACTGACCATCAAAGACAAATTTCCCATTCCTGTCATTGATGACCTCCTAGATGAATTAAGTGGTGCCCAATTATTTACCAAACTTGATCTTCTCTCAGGCTATCACCAGATACATATGAAAGAGGTCGACATTCCCAAGACCACCTTTCACACTCATGAGGGCCACTATGAGTTTTTGGTCATACCCTTTGGCTTGTGTAACGCCCCCTCCACCTTCCAAAGCCTCATGAACCATGTCTTCCGCCCTTTTCTCTGTCATTTTGTCTTAGTTTTCTTTGATGATATCCTCATCTATAGAAAAACCTGGACAAACCATCTTACTCATGTGGATCAAGTTCTCTGCCTACTCTCTCAGCACCAACTTTTCCTAAAATAGTCCAAATGTGCTTTTGGTGCCTCAGAAGTAGAATACTTGGGTCATCTAGTGGGAAAGGATGGTGTCAGGGTGGACCCGAAAAAGATTGAATCTATGCAAGACTGGCCGCACACAAAGACTCTCAAAAGCTTGCGTGGAGTTTTGGGCCTAACAGGGTATTATCGCAAGTTTGTTAAGAACTACGGAAAGATTGCAGCACCTCTCATGGCTCTCCTCAAAAAGAACTCTTTCACTTGGACTCCAGCCGCTGCTCAAGCTTTTCAAACCTTGAAGACAGCCATGTGCACCACTCCAGTTCTGGCCCTTCCCGATTTCACAAAGACCTTTGTGTTGGAATGTGACGCCTTATGGAAATAAATCGACGATGTCCTTATGCAAGAGGGTCGACCTTTGGCCTTCACCAACAAGCAACTGTCTGAAAGGAATTTGGGCAAACCCATTTATGAAAAGGAAATGTTGGTGATTCTGCATGTCGTTGAGCTATGGAATCCTTATCTCTTGGGGCAACACTTCAAAATTAAGACCAACCATCAAAGCCTCAAGTACTTTCTGGAACAACGCATTTCCTCCTAGGAGCAACAAAAATGGGTGACTAAGCTCTTTGGATATGATTATGAGATCATTTACAAGAAGGGCAAAGAAAATTTCATGGCGGATGCATTGTCCCAGAAATATGAAGATGAAGGATCCCTTTTTTCTCTTTCCTTCATTGTACCCGATTGGCTTCAAGTTGTGCACCAAGAAT
The DNA here is from genome assembly GCA_009831015.1 of Picea engelmannii. Lineage (NCBI taxonomy): Eukaryota > Viridiplantae > Streptophyta > Pinopsida > Pinales > Pinaceae > Picea > Picea engelmannii. The sequence goes on along the minus strand of ML821008.1, from coordinate 70,131 downwards.
GGCTTCAAGATCCCAAAAGTTCACATCTGATCCAGCAACTGCAGAACAAGGCTCCGGCTCCCCCAGGGTACTCCTGGCTCCAGGATGAGCTTCGATACAAATGCCGCGTGTATTTAAGTAAACAATCCAAGATCAAATCCACGGTACTTTCTGAGCTTCATGCTACACCCATAGCACGGCACTCAGGCTTCACCAAAACATATGACCAGGTCAAACGTTCTTTTTTCTGGGATGGTATGAAACAGGACATTTGTAAGTTTGTCGTTGAATGTGAGGTGTGTCAACGCAACAAGGGAGAAACAGTCAAATCTTCGGGCACCCTCCAACCGCTTCCAATTCCCCCTGCTATTTGGAAGGATATCTCTATGGACTTTATTACAAGCTTACCCAAATCGGGGAATAAATCAGTCATAATGGTGGTGGTGGATCTCCTTTCCAAGTATGCTCATTTTTGTGCTCTTCACCACCCATTTACTGCATCCACGGTGGCTCAAATTTTCATGGACCAGGTCTTCAAGCGTCATGGCATGCCGCACTCTATTGTTTCTGATCGTGACCCAACTTTCATAAGCAATTTTTGGCAAGAATTGTTTAAGCTACAAGGCACACAATTGCATCTCATCTCATCTTATCATCCCCAGACGGATGGTCAAATGGAAGTTGTCAACAATTGTTTGGAAACATATCTGAGGTGCTTTGCCTCTGAAAAACAACACCAGTGGGCTCAATGGTTACCCCTAGCCAAATGGTGGTACAACACTACATACCATACAGCCACTCATATGACTCCTTTTGAAGCGGTTTATGGAAAAAATCCACCTTCAGTTCTCTCATACTTACTAGGTACCTCGAAGGTCCAGGCGGTTGACCAAACACTTACAGTCTGAGAGGATATCCTTTGTACACTTAAAGAGAACTTTGTCATGGCACAGAACCAAATGAAGCAGCAAGCAGATCAAGGTCACTTTGAACGTCAATTTGTAGAATGGGATCAGGTGTTTCTGAGACTACAACCATATAAGCAAACTTCCCTCAAGGCCGAGCATTGTCAGAAGCTAGCGCCCAAATTTTATGGCCCTTACACAGTTCTCAAGCGTGTGGGACAAGTCGCCTATCAGTTCTCTCTACCCAATCATTCGAAGCTACATTCTGTTTTTCATGTTTCATGCTTGAAGAAGGTGATTGGAACCAGGTGTTGAATTCAAACCAACCTTCCAGAGTTGGCTGAAGAAGGATCCATTTGGCTACAGCCAGAAGCAGTTTTGGACCAGCGTGAGCGTCGCCTGCGTCAGAGAACCATCAAGGAAGTGTTAGTACAGTGGAAATATATGACTCCACCAGATGCCACTTGGGAACTAGCTACCATTCTGCAGCAATTTCCACATCTCAAGCCTTGAGGACAAGGTTGTTTTTAAGGGGGTGGACATGTTAAGGTCCTAACCCACACATAGGTAGATCAATGTATTCGAATGTAATAAAGGTCAATATTAATAAGGCCTTTCAATATAATAGAATAAGGAAAATGTAAGAAGACCTAATAGAAGCTTCCGCTTCTAGAAGGATCTTCCTCTAGATGCTTCTCTTAATAGACATATTTAGTATAAATAAGGGTCGAGGGTATGAAAACCCTAGCTTGAATATTATTGTAACAGAGCGCTGCTCGACTGGAATTTGCCCCCTCAAAGAGGCCTATGAACATTGTTTTTTGAATCAAAGTGTTATTTCAGTTGTTGTTCTCATATTATTTATGTGTTATTGTGGAGATTATGTTGGTTATATTGTTGTTATTCTGCCATTTCTAGCATTTTATTTATGTTCTCCTTATTTATGATATCTGGTATCTTGCAACATGGTTGAGACAAGTAGTTGATGAGTTGGAACATACATGAGGTGTATAGTTGATGATGTTGGTACATCTTTATGAGTCATAGTTTATGTGTATTTGATGCATGATTGGTACATATTTGGTGCATAGTTGATGCACTCGTTGATGGTACAGGTTGAGGTACAGGTTGGTGCATGGTCGATGCACTTGTTTATGGTACATTTCGATTACAGGTTGTTTGGACAGGTTATTGTGACATGTTATTTGTACAAGTTTGGTACATGGTTGATGCATTTGTTTATGGTACAGTTTGAGGTACAGGTTGATGTATGGTGCATGTTGGCACCGGTTATTGGTACAGGTTATTACAGGTTGATTACAGGTTGATTGGTATAGGTTTACAACAATATATCTCATAGTGATAGTGTGATAGTGGTTCCATCATTCTACTTATACGTCATGGTGATTGGAAGGGGAAAGGAAAAGTGGTTGTAGCTGGAGAACATAGGGGTTTGTAACCTCCTTCTGGTTGTAGCTAGAGAATTGGGGAGTTGGAGCTTCCCTCAGGTTGTAGCCTGAGAAAATAGGGGGTTGTAGCCTCCTTCTGGTTGTAGCCAGAGAATTGGGGAGTTGGAGCTTCCTTCAGGTTGTAGCCTAAGAAAATAGGGGGTTGTAACCTCCTTCCAATTGCAGCTGGAAAAAAAAGGAAGTTGGTGCTTCCAATGAATGTAATTCTTAAAGATATATAAGAAAAAACATTTCGTGATTTTTTCTCGCTTTGGGTTTCCATGTAAAAGCATTGGTGTACTGTGTTTGTGTATGATTGCTCATTTTCTCATTGTTTATTTACTCTCCAACTATTGGATGATAATACTACATTGATATAACACTTGCATTTTGTGGTTAAAAATAATTTTATTGCTCTATTATTGATTCACCCCCCCCTCTTAGTAATCCAACATGTTATTAGTGCATTCGAATTCTAATCTGCAGGATTAGAAGTTTTGTTTCCCCTTTGGGTCAGTGAGGATGCATCCCTCTCTCGACCCTTCTTTTGATTTAGAGCCATCAAAGTACAACATCCAAATCTGTGGAGGGAAATTTCTAACTTCTTCAGGTCTAGCTATTTTTTCACTTTCAACCTCCTTGTCTGCTACTCCTGTCGAAGAATCCTCACAGAGGATGCTTTCCACTGTAGATTCTAGTAAGTGTATTTGGAATATCATTTTGGATTTGTGTACGGATAGTATGTTAGATATGTGAGGGGTGAAATTACTGAAATCATAATCAGAGGAGTAGTTTCCTAACACAAGGAAATCTATCGATGAGGGTTCATTTGGGATCTCTAAATCAATGACGGTATGTTTTAGGTATCTTTTTCTATCAATCATGATCATGTTTGGATGTCCTTTCAATGGAAACTATAGGTGAGCCCATTCGGTACTAAAATATTTATTTAATTTCTTAGACCAGTGTCGGCTAAGTAGCATTCCATAGGCCTCTAGGATGTCCACCACGATTATGTCAATTACTTGAACAAATTTAGGGTGTGTAACAATTCTTATCATGACATATTTCAAGTCCTCAATGACCTTTACCTAAGTTCTAGCTAGTTTTATAATGTGTTTATCACTTTTAACCGGGGCTGTGTTCAGTTTCTTGCAGATTGTCAATGGCATGACATTTGAAGATGCCCTGGAATCGACCAGAAAATTATGTAGATTTATGTTAAAAACCTCGAATGTCAAGAGGAAAGGAGGAACAAAAGGCCTTAGTTTTTTATCAGAATAACAAGCATTCACATTTGGCTTATTTGTTAAGTCTGTGGGAGATGGGGTGTCGCTTTGGCTAATGTTCATCAGAGAGGTATCTGTTAATTTTGAGGCATGTAACAAAAAATCCTTTTGTTGAGGAATCCTTCACATGTCCATGACAGACACGTTAGATTTCATCTTATTCAATTCTTCTACTACATTGTAGTATAGCTTAGGTGTTTCCTGTGTATGTATGTTTTTGGGATTGTTTTGGGAAGAAAATAGGGGTTTGGGGCGATCGACCTCTTGATTTCCTCGAGATGATTGAGTGGTGGTGGGATTACTTTGGACAGGTTGAATTTTACTTCACATATGCATAACCATAATTTCAGTCGGGGGTCCCTTTACCTCAACGACGTCGTTGAAAGGTATCGAGTGATCGAAATTCCATATCAACATAGCAGTCTCTTTAGGTGGGTCTTGAATTTCTTGATCGGTAACACCCATTTCCAAGCCACTAGGTTGTTTGGTTAGAGAGCATTCATCTAGGAATAAATTATCCATTAGATTCATAACATACAACCATTGGGGGCAGTTCCTTTCTGAATGTTTTTTTTTATGGTACGTGCATAAGGAGTCAAATGCTACGTTCCCTAAGTCAATGTTAGGGATGGTTGGGGGAGGTTATATAGCCTTGAAAGGTGGGTTCCTTTTAAAAAAAAATGTATAAGGCCTTTGAATTTGGTTTCCTTCCCCGACACTCCTTTTCATATCTACGATCTCGTTGGAAAGTTTTTTGATCATCCGTTGCAATCTTTCTAGATCCCCTCCCTCTTTCTCAGGACCTTGTTCTACTTGTTTTCCCAGGTGTATTGTTAACAAAAGTCCTCTATTAGGTAGAGGTTGGGTTTCCTTTTTTGTTAGTGAGATCTGACCTTCTTTGCATCCTTTCATTTGGAATTCAATGATTTTAGCTTCTTCTAAATTTTTAGCTAGAGTATGTTTGGCATCCCTTTTTATGAACATGGAAATAGAAGTTGAGAGAGCATTAGCATTTACTTCAATCTGAAAATCCTAGGTAGGTTTAGCCTCGGGTTGGAATTTTTTCAAAATGGTGGTGAACCTTTGGTTGAAATCTTTAACCTTTTATTTAGGACTCATAGTGGTGGCAAAAATTTCACCCATTAAAGCTCATGTAGTAGTTTCTTCAACAAATTTGTCCAAGGAATCCTTTTGAAACTTTGTCGAGCTAGTTATGGGACCAAATGGTAGGTTAAAATACCAAGTCGAGGCTGAATTTTCAAAGGTATATGGAAAAAGTATGCAAACTACATCTTCGTGTTGCACATTCATCAACCTTATAGCAAATATGAACTTCTTAATATGGTCCTCAGGCAATCTGGAGGTTTCGGGGTCAAATTTAGGAAGAAAAGTTTCTAGATGTTTGAGTAGGTTATGCACTCGTACTGGGATTACCAAAGCATCTATGTCCAACCATGGTTGATTGTCTCTAAGATGGTCTCCACTTTCTCCATTGTTATCATTATTATCCTCCATGTCTTCTAATTCAGAAACTGAATGATCTGAGTTAGACCCTTCTTCTTCAGATTCAAAATCATCAGGTTCAAAGTAATTACTAGTTGGTGTTTCAGGTATCAGACTAAAGGGTTGTTAAATCTCTGTGAGGGAAAAATCTATGAGGTCTTCTACAGTATGAAAAAATACCTAGTCATGTGTTATAGTGAGATTTGCCTCACCCTACGCAATCTTGCACAGAAGGCCTTTTTCCATTTCCCTATGAAGACTTATCATCCCTGTTTGTAAAATCTAGATCTAAAAATACGTATTTTTCCACATGTACGCATATTGCTTACTATAAAGCATGTGTATACGCAAGCTGCTCAACTACAACACATGTACATCAGGATTTGTGCCAAAAAATGAAAATTAATGTCGGGTTTCCATGTCATGACAAGAGATCTATGATCCTTGGCCTTCCATTTACTAGAAACGTTCCGACTCGGCCCTTCAGTTCCATTTTGAAGGCTATAAATGGTCTAATTCTGAGCTATGGAAAGGAGATAAAGAATTCAAATTTGAGAACAAAGTTACTCTGGAGAAATTATTTACTTCATATTGAGTCTTCATCCCTTTGTCCTTTGAGTCTGAACACATTGTTCAGCCCCCAAGCTCTTCCCTTATTGATTGAGAACCTAATTGCTTCTCTATTATGAGATTTACTTTGGTGGAGGATTGAAGTGGTGGAGGCCCAAATGGAAGGAACTTGGTTTCTCGGTTTTGAACCATGCCGACACAGAAGTCTGTAACATTTTCACTTCTGTTGATCATATATTAATAGAAATACTCTTTTCCCGTCCAATTGATATCTTGAAAATATTTGAATTATTATTCCATGGGCATATTTGTCATGTTTATTAATGGATTATGCTATTGAATGTGCTAACATCATATAATATCACCATATGCTTACTTTGCTTGGTTGTTGAGGACTAGTTGTAGGTATATCGCTTTGGGTCAAGTGCTCAATGGTGAACTTCACCGAACGTCTGGACGAGGTAGGCCTTTTATATTGTCTTGCTAGCATATTTGTTTATATAGCATACTTGAGAAGAGAGTCGATTTTTGAAGTCATTTTCGTCTGTTGTGGTTTACCGTAGACATAGAGATATTTTCCTCGTAAAAAAATTGGTGAACATACTAAGGATTGAATCTTCTTTCTTAGGGTTTGGAGTACTTTTCTCCTTAGATTTCTCTCGTTCCTATTTTGTTTCTTATCGTATCATTGCTTGACAGCCTCTGTTCACACTAGGTCTAAGTTTTTTTAGCCTTCTCCCTTTCCTGGCCTTGTTTTAAGATATATAAGTGCTTTTTGGCCTGACAGTCACATACATACGCAGGCTATCCCTCTGCAAGATGCGTATATGTGCTCTGTTCTCTTGAAAAATCGCGTACATCATATTTCCTTTCTTTTTTTCTGGGTCTGGTGGTTGTTGGGTGGGATTTGATGTTTGGTGAGTCTTCTTGGGTCTCTATAGTGCCTGTTAAGTGCTTGTGGGATGACAAGAAGCATGTCTAGGGTTGAATTTTTGGGCGGAGTCTTTCTCATCATCTTTTCATTTTGATTGTCCTTGTACATTTAGATGGGTGTCTTGTTGCTTGGTATCTTTCTTGAGTTATCTTTTTCTATACACATCAGAGTTTATTTATCAAGTTTTTTTTTCAGTCCATGCATTTTCATTTTATTATATTGAAATACAAAAATATTAGGCATTTTTCATTGCTTGGAATTTTGGTATTTTGAGTCCTTGTCATTCGCTTAGTGCATGTGATGAAAGATTGCATTTTTACTTTAGAATTGTAGAGTTGAAATTGAAAATTGAATTTGTTTTTGGAAGCATATAATTCATTGAAAGTTAAAGTTAGGACTTTGCATTATTTTCATATTTACTTTTCTTACAGAGTCATAACATCATGAGTTTCACTACCATACCTTTTTGAGTAATCACGGCCACTAAAATTAATGTTGTATTTTAAAATTGATTAGTCACGATTTTATTTTCTAGGGTAAACAAACTAGCTTAGGATTTAGTGCCTTAGAATAGGATTTTGTGAGTAAACTTCTCCAAGGTAATTAAATCAACATATGTGTCTAAGAAAGGGAGTGAGGAAATCCATTGTATAATTGGTAATATCAGGAGGCTCCACTCACACCGGAGTTAATCATGAGGTCGCGCGAGGTTGGTTGAAAGGATATCCCCCCGATACCTTCTTAGCGGTAGAGATATTTTCTGGGGATCTACTTGTGTCTGGGGATCTGGTTAGTGCCCTTACCTCCGTGAGAGACGGTGCTTTCAAGGTTTCGGGCTTTGCTACCCTACCCATACGATGGACCTAACTTATGACTGCTCGCATGTGCATCAGTTATACAGTGGTTTATTAGTTTCTTGACTTAGGTGCCTTACTTGCAGGGGTTATTATGAAGGTACCCTGGATCAGATCAGGGTTGGACATCACACAACCTTTATGGAGGATTACCTCTCCAGTGGATCTGACCGATTGGTTTTTAAGCCCATGAGGGCCCTTATAACAGATTATGCTACCTCCGATCTTTAGCAGGGACTCTTAGGACCCTCTTGGGCGAGACATAACTTCTTTAGGGAGGGAGGCCACTTTCAGTCACTTTACCCCATTTGTGTACATATTGGCCGTTTGAATTGTGGTGTTCTCTTTGATTACTAGTTGGCCTTAGGATTTATTTTTTGTCTTTAGAGTCTTAAGTCATCGTGGAGTCGAACTAGCGTCCCCACCGTTCTTGTCACTTGTTACAGTTACAATCGGATTTAGTGTCTTTTCCTTTTAAAAGGTGTAGAGTTATTAGGCGTGGTACACACACCTCCACCGTTCAGACTTGTGATTCTACAAGGATGAGTTATAAACCTAGTCTTCAGAACACTGGGATCCCTTTGACTCCCATACCCACTTTAGTTAATGGCACCCCTTCGAATCCTACAACCACTATGGTTGTAGTGACAGAGGCACCTATCATTACTATGGCTCATCCTATAGTGAATGCTCAATCTCTTTCCTCAAATCCTTTTGGGTATCTTGGTCACTTACTGGGATATAACATTCAGTCCATCCCTATGGCATCTAGTCCTTTTTCCTATGGTATGATGAACTTTACTTCGCATTTTTCAAACGTCATCCCAGCTGCCAGCACTAATGCTAGCATTGGGCTTGGGGGAACTACACCTCCTTATACTCCTTTTTCGTTTGGTGGTTCTCAAATCCCTCAAACGACTCCTAATATGGGAGGTATTCCTACTTTTAACCTCAGGTCTAATCCTCTTGCTTCTGGGTGGAGAAACCAACCTGGCGGACAAGCTTCTGCTCAAGTTTCATCCTATACCCCTACCTCCTCGGTGTCAATTCTGACCAACACGTTTGGCATGACGAATACACCTCTATCCTTCGGATTCACACCCGAAGGAGGTCAGTTTCAAGCTTTGGGTAACCCCCAACTCGGATCCAATCCGGCTGGGGGAAATTTTTATAACCCCCATCAAAACACTCCTACTGGAATGATGCCCAACCAACCTTTTATGAATCAACCTGGAGGAGGGCCTTACAACCCCGGAAAGGTCCATGGTGCTTACCAGAACCTTGGATGGGTTGCAGTTCCTCAAACACAATCTTTCTCAGGAGCTTTGGGTCAGATGCCGCAACCCCGTCTCCCTTTTCTGGCCATGCTTAATCTACCAGACTTGTCTAAGTTGATGAACGACCCTATGAGTCATGATCCTACATGTCCCTCCATCCCCACCAATATTCCTTTGGATATTCTGAAGTTCGAAGGTAAGAATGGTGAGGATCCTGGAGATCACATTACTACCTTTCACCTTTGGTGCTCCTCGAATTCCCTTAATGACGATTCTATTCAATTAATATTATTTCAATGCACCCTCATTGGGGTCATTGCGAAATGGTATATTGAGCTACCTAAGGGGGCATATGGGACCTTTAGTTAGATGGTATTGGTCTTCCTTAACCATTTCCAATTGTAGGTTCGTTACGATGTTGGCCTAGAACTTTTGTCGACTTTATGCCAGGACACAACCACTCATATCTCGGATCATATCCAGGAGTGGCGTAGATGGAAGAGGTTGATTAAGACTCCCATACCCCCAGCCTTTATTTTAGAATGGTTCCTTAAGTATTTTCACCCTCCTATATCAAAGGATGTTTCTACTGCTGGGTTTACCACTGAGGAAGAAGCGATTTTTAAAGCCCAGTAGCTAGATTTGATACATGCGCAGTCTGGGATGTTATACCAAATTCTTCCGGATGCACCGCGGTCAACTTATGACCCTAGACAAAAGCTCGGACCTCATGCCAATGGAATTGTAGGTTCCTCCAATGTAAAATCTGTAGACTCGGTGACATGCCATTTGAAAGAGTTGTCTCTAAACCAGTATGCAGGAGGGCCAACTTCATATGTGTCTTCCAACCCCACTTAGTCGGTGGATGTACATTCCATGCAATCATCAGGAAACCCAAATGGTAACCAGCAACCAAGTGAGGATAAGAATAAAGGACATAATACTCGTCAGGGTGGGGAAAATGGTAATAAACCCAAGGACAATGGTAATAATGAGAAGAGGAATAATAATGTTGGAGAGGGACAACGATAAAGACGTAAGGTGAAATTTCCCTGTAAGATTTGTACAAATGACCACCTTACTCATTTAGGCCCCAAACTTGCGGAAGATGTGAGGCTATTCTCTCTACCACATGTCATGCTGACGAATCCTTTTCCACATAACCAACACATGGCCTCGAGCTCCTCAAACATCAAAAATGCGGTTGGTGGGAGTCAAAACCCACCATTGCAAGATGGTGACTATTTGTGTATCAATATGGTCTATGTGAAAGTTAATGTAGCCACTTGATCGTGAGATTATATCTCTTCACAAGCTATTCCTGGTCTAGAATCTCCTTCTCCCCCTCCGGAGATGAATTTACAGATTGAAAAACCAGAGCCACTACCTCGTATTTCGAAAGGAGTACTCAAGCGCTCTACCCACAATCCAAATGCTAGAGTTGCCCATAACTACTCTATTGTTGAGGACCTGGGTCAAACCCCTTGTGTGATGTCAGCTTTGGAGGTACTCCAGACATGTCCTTCACAGAGGAATGCCTTACTATCTGCGTTAGGATCTCTACAACCCAATGGCTCAAAATTTATCAAGTTTGAAGTCACAGATGTGAATCCTCGCTTGCCTTACCATGTGGCTTTCCAAATCCATGTGGAGTACTCAAAGTATACCATCAAACGTGTGGTTGTTAATGAAGGCACTTCCACTTATGTGATGTCCCTAATCTATTAGAAATCTCTTGGTTCTCCGACTCTTTCCAAGTCATCGAACATGTTGAATGATTTTGACTATCATTCATTTTTCCCTCATGGTATTCTTCCTGCCTTTCTGGTCCATTTAGGTGGGAAGACGGTAGAGGTGGAGGTCGAGGTAGTTGATGCGCCTATTGATTATAACTTGTTACTAGGATGCAATTGGACCTATGTTATGGTTTTCATTGTATCTTCCATCTTTTTTACTCTTTGTTTTCTTCATGAAGGGAAGATCTTGATGATCGACCAGTTATCCTTTGTGTACCAATGCATCTATTGGACCGTCGATCCCTATGATCGACAATTCTCAGCCGGAAACTGAGAATATCGGTGTCAAAATGTATTCGTCATTGTATCGTCCATCTTTCATACTCTTTGTTTTCCTCATGAAGGGAAGATCGTGATGATCAACCAGTTATCCTTTGCGTACTCTAGTCCCAATGCATCTATTGGACCGTTGATCCCTATGATCGACAATTCTCAGCCGGAAACTGAGAATATTGGTGTCGGAATGTATTCTTCCCTTATGGGTACTTTCGACTTCATGACACCGAGTCATCACATTTACGCCATGTCCAGTAGGCCCATTTCGACAGGGAGGTCCATTCCTTTCTGCACTTCCTATTTTAGTGATCCATGGACCCTACCTTCCTCGACTACGTCTTGTGAGGGTTAGCCACATAGTGACATTATATCACGAACCTATGTTAGTCATGTTGGATATGGGTCGATAACCTCTGCTAGTCATGTTGAAGACCAACAACCAGCCGTTGCAAGTCATGTTGGGGGCACAAGTCTAGTCACCACTAGTCACACTGCACATACATCACCAACCTCTTCTATTCATTTTGGGGATTCATCACCAACCTCTGTCAGTCATGTTGGGAATTTTATAATAGCCTATGCAAGTCATGCTCAGAGCATGTCACCAGCCACTGCAAGTCATGCTGGGGGCATTCATATGATTGAGAAGCCTAGATGTGTACGATGTTAGCCCAAGTTCCTTTATAGGATTTGCAAAGGAGATCACCTTACTTGTCTATGCCCTTCTACTGTTGTGGTACAAGAAGCATGGTCCTTTCCCAGGGGCCCTTTGAGTTTCGAGTCGTCTTTGGTTTCCCAACCTTCTCTGGTTGATACGAAATTCATGCCAATGCAATCTTCGACTGACACCCATCTTCCTTTAGGGGCTGATGCATCCCTTGATCTTGTTGTCTCACATCATGTTCAACTAGCGGTCGTGTCGATTCAATATTTGACCGAAACCACTTCTATTTTTGGGGGTGATGCATCTCTTGACCTTATTGTCTCACATCCTATTCAACCAGCAGTTGAACAAGTGGTCATTCTGATGCAATCTTCGGTCGACCCCACTCTTCTCTTGGAGAGTGAAAATCCTAAGGAAGTGACATTGCCGATGCAATCTTCGATCAATCCCACTCTTCTTTTGGAGGGTCATGCACCCTTTGACCATTTCCTTAGCATTTCTAGTTATGTACCTTCTTCACTAGGGAGCATTCCACTCTCTTTGAGTATGCTCCCTCCAAGTCCTAGGGTGCTTTCCTTTGATTGGAGTGATCTTGTAGAGCCTCAACTTCCTTCTTCTACACCCTTCCAAATAAGGGTAATTCTTTGATATATTGTAGATAAGGTAACCTCTGCAAGTATTTTATCCTCCTTGACTTGGAAATTTTTGGGTTTCCCCAAGCTTATGTCGGTTATTCGTAAGATACTAAAATTCCATAGAAGTCCTCCACGGGAGCCTTGACCTCCCCCATGACATGCCACCTAGAAACCTCTTATCGAGTCTGATTTAATCTTTTTTTCAACTTGTCTAAAAAGAAAAAAGATTTCTGAGTGATTTTTCCCTTTCACACTTGTTAAATTGGAATTGAAAGGTCGTGAGTCTTAGTTAAGCTCTTTTCTAAATCGTTTTCAAAAAGTGAAAAGATTTTCGAGTGAACTTGTCTCTTTAACACTCGTAAATTGGATTAGAAAGGACGTATGTTTGGCACAAGTTTATTCATTTTTCACACCAAGTAGACTAAATGACATAAACAATGAAATGTTTTGGCGTTAAGTTGTGATTTCATCTCATGCCCTTGCTTGCAGTATTGAGCCTATAGTTTGTTCTCTCTTTGCGTTATAAACCGTTTGCCTCAGCAGTTTTCCATCCTCAACCAAGTAGAGCCTCGTTTATATCCTTCACAATTTGACACCCTATACCTAGGAGGGAACATTCCCCCGAGTGTCCATCTCCCACATGCATATCCTTGCATTGAGCATAGGTATGTTCCACTACTTGAACTAGTTTTTCTTACTTGTGACACTCGTTTCCTCCTTTGTATCATAGCATTCATTTGTAAAGACGGGCGGGAAGGGAGTATTATCTTATATTGGCAGTAGTCATTTCGCATTTGAACAGAGCACAAAGTTATTTGAACAGAGCACAAAGTTAGCACGGACTTAGGAAGTTAAGCTCGTTACAGAGTCTTCTCTACCGACTGGTTACTCTTCCAGTCCCTATGGAGAACTTGATTGATGCCTCCTGCATCTCATGATTTCATCATTGAGTCTATGTTGCCAGAGTATTCCATATGTCTCTTTCTCTTGTTCAAAGGAAGTCTATCAACCTGTGTCACCCACTTCTCAGAACTCTTGACTTTGCATGTCGGCCATACCCTCAGTTTGTCTCAGAATCACATGATATCGTAGTCCTATAATGCACCTTGGTCCTAATTTCATCATTGGTAGGTAACCTTGAACCCAACAATCAACATTTCATCATTGGTCATTGACTGGGTGGTTTCCCTTGTGTTCGATGGCAAGACATCTATTCACACATTGGGGTCCGTGCAGTGTCTTGGATGTCATTAGCCTTATTGGTGGTTTCCTCGCCTTTGTCAACTGTTTTCATCATTGGCTTTTATTCAGAGGGTCTTTTTCTTGTACTACTTGCACTTGGCACATGTGAAAGATGCACAAGGTCATTGGTTCATCAACATGTTCTTCGTCCAATTTCCACCAAATCATGAAGCTCCTGCTTTGTACTGTTAGGCAGAAATATTGTTGTTTAATTCCACTGTAGTACTTGCCCAACTATTTAATTTGTCAATCCAAGGTTCGTAGGCTTACGAAGCACACGCACTATATATGCAAGACTGAAGTAGAAATAATCTAATCTAAATTTCTGAAATGAAATTAATCTAGGAAAGCATTGAAAGACTAACTAGGAAAGCAGGAAATTAATCTAGGAAAGCAATGCAACATGTGAGGAGTTGAACGAAAAATGACATATGTGAGCTCACACAATATATCAATCTCAAATTATATTACAAGAGTCAAATGACAAAGAATGAAAGAATAACAAAGCTAAGAATCCCCTTCTCCCAATTACAATACTAAATTATGAATTACATGATCTCTAACTCTAACTCCCAATAATGAATAATCTCCTCTCATGAAGAGAGAGCACTCTCTTATATACATGAAATTCTTGAAGAGTTTCATAATTACAGATCCACTATTCTCTCAACTTATTCCTTCAAATCCTCCACTCATATCTTAGATAAGATATCCTATCAAAATATACATGATCTTCTCCTTTGAATATGCTTGAATGATTGTCCCAAATATTCTTCAAATATTCAAATCTTGAAGATGAAATTCGAATTTGAGGCTAGGTGGTAATATTTGACTTTGTTGAAATCTTCACATATGCCTGCACACATCATCAAACTCATCCAACCTTGATATATAATGAAAATATGTCATTTTTCTAATATTTAA
>ML821008.1:7345-46299 GCA_009831015.1 Picea engelmannii | reverse complement strand
GGGAAGTTAAATCGTGTGTTGGGTGAAGGTTGGGTTTTAGGATAACCTTTATACCTTAGCGTGCAGGCAAAGAAGGTATAAACTACTTCAAACTAGCATTAATACCATTTTTATTAGTAGACATTCAAAATTGTCTAAGATAATAGTTACAGAAAGAAAATATGCACATGACAAGAAGTTAGTGCAAGAAAAGTAATTTTCAATGCTCTATTATCAATCACAGTTAACACAATTGATTTCTATTCATCAACTAGAATAAAAGAATTGTTGCATCATTTATAAGATAACTTTAAATAACAGATACAACAACTCTTACTCAATACAACAACAAATATTGAATTTGAAGACAGAGATAATCCCTTTCGATCCAATCACATTCACGCCTCAGATGAAAGAAGTGTCTTTGGTTCTAAATATAACTTCTTAATTAAAATAACTTGCACATAAATAGTTCTCTTACAATATTCTAGAAAACGTTTTTCTCTCCAAAACCATCGACCCTTTGTCCAAGGTCGATGCCCTTATTTATAAAAATAACTAAATTAAAAATAGCTACTAAAGTTGTGTTAAGTTAAAAAAAATGCCACATGGCGTATTTTATATATATGTTCTCTTTTGATTCTCCTTTGATCATCTAGTGGTTTTACTGAAGTGGATTGTTCCTCTCGTATTCTGATCACTTGAAGAAGAGATCTTTGCATGTATTTGCATATGGGAACCTGTTTTGATCCATCAGAGCGGAGAGGACCTCCTTTATCTATTGCTCATTCCTTGTACTTGATTAGCTTGACACTTAAGCGTTGTAGGACTGTAAGAGATTTAACTGGGGGTTCCATGAACTTCTTCACTTGACCCGGGATCATGCTTGAAATTCGTGAAATCTTCGCTTCCCATGTCAGGTCTTTCTCTTCATGTTGTTTAACTATGTCATGCAAATTGGCAAAATCCTCCAGTGGAACAAACTCTAGTAGGTCAATGTTCCTCATTTTCCGATTGATTTTCTCCCAACTTTTCTCACACTCTCCCCATCTTTCTTGCATTTTCCGTTGAGGTTCCTGGACCATGCTTACCCAATGTTCAACTTCTTTCCTTATTCGGGCGATGTTGTTATACATCAGCACTCGGATGTCGTGTTCTTCTGTATCTCAGCCCTTCTGCACTTCATTGATGTAGTCTATCCATTATAAGGATTGATGTGCCTTTTCATACCATCGTTGCATGTCTTTACAGGTTTCCAACACCATGAGGGTATCTTTTTGGAAATCAACTATGCGAGAAATGAAGAGATATATTTCACTTGTGAATTGTGCATACATTTCTCAAAACTCACACTTCAAGAGTACCATCTCTTGTGTTGAATTTTGGTAGTACTCCTCTTGATGTCGCATATGGTCTAGTTATTTCTTCATGGCGGCTACCTCCATTTCATCCCTTTTTTCCCTATCTAAAGTGGCATCGGTTATGGCCATACCTGCTCCGATTAGCTCAGCCATCTTAGCATTTTCTGTGTCAAACAATGTTTCCTCTATGGTTATGAGAAGTGTGCTATCAAGCATGAGATTTATTTTCTTTATTGTTCTTCTCATCACATATTTCATTTTCTTATCATAAGCAATTTCTTGTATATCAGCAACTTCATCTACCGTGTTGGCACAGAGGCAGACCCGGGGTTCAATGCTACAACAACGCACCAACAAAACCCTAACTACCGGCCCTTTCGGAAACACCTGCGAAGCAGATGAAGTCTCACCTGAGGTAGAGGCAGGGGTGGTTGCAAGACTCAGGTGTCTGCAACCTTAGCTAGGACATAGATCTGTGATTATACTACTTAATGAAGCACTTAGCATCAAAAGTTCATCAGTATGTAGTTAATACTCTACTGCACGGATATAATAGAGCATCGTAGCCTCTACTCAGATCCGATGTATCTAAGCACTTAGCATAAGTAAAATAGATCAGATGTAATAGATAAAGCACTAAGCATATTCATATGGATCAGATCTAACATTCTTATACATCATTAGAACTGAGCATAAGAAGATCTATCTAATCATCTCAAAGCACTTAGCAAAAGAAGATATAAACACATCAAGACAATGCACAACGCAAGAAAACACAGTGTTTGCGTGGTTCACCCCCAACCTGGGGCTACGTCCACCAACTCTTCTTCTTTATTATCTTCTCAATAGGTTACATGCACAGAGCCATCAAAAACCCTACTCCGCCTAGGATAGGAGATCTGCATAGCTTTCTAGATCCTCCTTCCCCGAGTATATCTAAGCACACAGTCTTCCACAAATTATTACAATGACTTGCACTCAGCTATGCAAGTATCACACAGGCACAAAGCACTTACAATCCTTCCATCACATAGATCAACTACTATCACTTAGCTCATTGGCACTTCTTACATCGCGTAGCTACTTATTTATACATTACAAAAGTGGGCCTAAGCGTGGGTAAACCCACGGGTCGACATCCCATTCCCGTTACATATTCCCAAAAACCCAAAGAGGACCCAAAAGTGGACCGAGATCCCGTGATCTCTGCTTCATCTCGTGCTCCTTCGACAGGTTGTCGAAGTCCCAAAATAGGTCAACATGACCAAGAATATCCCAAAACTTGGTCAAGGGCCAACAGGCCCCCAACACTCACCTGTGACTCGTCTTGAGTCACTCTGGTCTGACGAGTTCTATCTCGAACATCTCAATCTTGGCTCGAGCTACTTCGACCTGCTGCTTTGTTGTGGCCTCTTGCTCAGTAAACTCTTGAATCAATGCATCATTCATTGGCCCTTCTAGGCATTGTTTTGCTACATTAACAACCTTCTCTAGCTCTCCTCTTTGGCTTTCAACCTCTATGAATAATTGGCATGCCTTATCTTGAACTGGTTGAAGTCGTTGAGTGACTTCCATCACTTTTCTTTGTATAGTATGGATATGTTGTTGAGTAGAGCGTTGCTCTTGAGATCACTTCATTCTTTCCATGGGCGACAGGGCCTTCATCTGCACCTGTAGCATGTCTGTGTGCTTCTTCACTTCTCTGAGCTACGACTCCAATGCCTGTAACTCTGGATTCTCGGTGAGGTTCTCGTATGTTTGGGCACTTCAGTTACTTAGCTGCTTGCATTCTAGGGAAATAGATTTTAATCTGTCAACTGTGCTCCTGGCAGTTGCTTCTCGTTCGTCTCTTATCTCTTGAGGGGTCTCGGTTACAGTGCGTAGATCTAGATCTGCGATGCGCTACTATAGCTTCTGGATTACTTCTTCAAGTTGTGCCACCTGCTATGGAACTCGCTCTTCAATCTGTACTTTGACGACTGTCATAAAGAGAAGTGCTCTGTTGACCAGTTCCTTTACTTCGAGTTGCTCTGTGAGCAACTATTCCTTGCTTTGTTGTAGCTCTACTTTCTCTTCATCCCATTTTTCTTAGAGAGAAATATTTTCTCATTCTGAAGTGTTGCGTTGCTCCATAAAGACTCCCTGTACCTGAGTCTAAGCCTGGGTGGCTTGTGTTGTTTCTTCTTGAGCTCATCGAAGGTGAGCTTCGACTGTATCAGCAATTCGATGGATTTGAGATGGATCATCTCCCAGTTCTGGTGTTCCTGTTGTTAGAGGCATAGGGGAGACTGCGCGCCTAGAATGTAGTGCATGTTGCACCCCTTGGAGTTCAATCTCAATACGACTATACATCTGCTCCTACTTTGCCTTCTGCTTCTCTACTATTTCTAGTGAAGCATCGTTCAGGGCTGCAATAATGAAGTTAAAATCATCTGAAGTGAGGGTAGTTTGCATCTTAGTTACAGGGGTTCTATATTTATTCCGGGAGGAAGGTTTCGGGGGGGACACATTCCTTTTCTTCGAAGAATCCTCCTTGTCCTTAGGCGATGTTACCTCATGTTTCTTCTGCTCAGCTTCTGTGCCTTCCACCTCTTTGTCATCACCCCCTTCGTCTGGTGTGATGGAAGCATCCCTTATAGATGCGTTGTCTACTTCATGAACCTCTTCAGTCTTCTTCATCTTGCTAGGTCCTCATGTATCGGCCGCAGTTTCTGGGCTTTTTATATCGGATAGCTCCACAGGGTTCGCTAGAATGAGGAGGTCCGCCGACCATTCCTTGGTGATCTCTTCGATGTCTTCCTCTGTCAACTTGTAGTATGACTGTAGTTGTTTCTTATGCTCATTAGCATGTGCTGTGATATAAATAAAATGGCGGTCCATGTTGAACTTCATCAGAGGCCAAAACATGTGGAGAGTATTCGAGGTCATGCACAGTTCAGACTGGATGGCTAGCTTCAACTGGTTGTAATATGTGTGGAACACAAAATTTGATTGCCATTGTTTATTCATGTCGTTCAAGTACCACAGTGTATTGAACTTTGCGACCAGTGGTTCAAAGGGCTCGATGTCTGGGAAGGTCGCACCTTCCAGCATCTCGCATGCAACGAATGTGATCAGGATGAGAATCTAGCTGAAGTGGAACTCATATCCTTGATCCTGCACTTCTCTGCAGTCAAGTTCTAATTGGTTCACCAAATACTTCACCCAATTCATTTGTAGGCCCTCCGCGCACTTCCCTGCGAGTTCGACTACAAAACCAGTCACTTGGGTTGGCTAGTTCTTGTGAACTAACTTTCCTGTGATCAACTGACAGGCGAGGCTCACTACGCCACTCTGGATAGAGGCTACCTTGTAGCCTCACATTCCTTCTCAATATCTCCATATGTCTCTTTGATCCTCTGTGCTAATGCTCTATCTGTGGTTTTGCAAGGTAAAAATCCTGTGGGTCAAGGCCTTTCATACTTAAGCCCATGATCTGATTGATCAACGTTGGATCCACTGTTATGTGATGGTTTAACCACAAATATCCTCCATGATAACATGACAGCAGTAACTTTACACATGCATTCACCTCCTGGTGTCGTCCAAAGTGAGGAATCTTTATCATGTTCAGCAGTGTGGACTGCGCGAGGTTCTGGGTCCATGACTGAAGGACGATATTCAAATTTTCCCCCTTCGTCTTCATGAGATACTTGTATGGAGCGAGCATGTCGTAAACCTTCCTGTCGCCAAGGTTAAAGTCACTAAACTTCAACGCTGCAAGTTTATCTTGATCTGTGAAAACTGTGTGTATCCCCTTTGGGAGGTACGCAATGACCAAAGGGTACTCAAAGTCTCTAGGTACACTGTCATGATTTATCGTGTCACTCAGGGGTGGTCGATAGACAGGTAGGATGCTCGAGATCAGTTTAGCATTCGCGAGGTCATCCTTGTGCTTGGTTTGCTTCTCATCGACCGGTCGGGACGGTCCGACTCGAGTAGTGGACGAGGATGTTGTTGTTGTTCTCATGGATGAAGCCTGTACACCTATAGATAACCCTCACTCCGACATGAATCTCTCAATCATCAAGTCGATCAGAACTTCTTCAACAACTTTCTCTGCAGCGGTGAGCTCATCCGACATACAAGCTTGGGGTTAACTAGATCGGGTTCGGGATTAAGTCAGATACTATAATGAAAGAGATGGCAACAAGGCGATGATCACTGTGCAAAATAATCTTAATCTGTGGCTCAAATTCTCAGTTGGCAAAAGTGTCCTCGGTGCATGGCGCTATGGACTAAATAGGAAACTTGACAACGGTTCGCTTGCAACGGGTATGGGGCCTCCATTAACATTGTTATGTCCGTTAGGGCGTGACCAACGGTATGGTGATGACCCATAAATGATTTTATGACCCGTTCGTAGCATCATTCGAACAGATATATCATCCCCAACGACTATATCGCTTCGCCACGGCAAAGTGCCATATGTCGTTTTTCTGATATCCCGACGAAGCTCCAATTCTACAAGTTTTCTTTCTGCGATGCCCCCTTTGGGGCCTTCTGTAAGTTTTCAATATTATCCCTCTTCTTACTTATCTTTCTAGCCTTCTTTCCAGTGAGCTTTGACTCAGTGTGTATTTTCCCATTCTGATTCTTATCTTCTTTGGACATAGTCACTTCACGTTGTCGAGAGACATTCCTAGGATTTAGAGGTAATACTTCTTCTTTATCTAGGACCAAGAATGATTTTAAGGATGGAAATTTATTTTAAAATGTAGAAACCTTGGCAAATCTGACTAATCCTTCATATGCCAACTATAAATGTTTGGCAATATTTTTGTAAAAATATTCAAATTTCTAAGGATTTTATATAGTTTGTATAAAATTTTGGCGATTTTTAAGGTAAAATTATTGTATCCTATAGAATTTGGGCAAATCATTTTTAGAATAGCGAATATTTTTTTGGGAAAAACCATGGAAAATTAGCCCATGAGCGAAATTTAGCCCCTAAAATCATCCATGTCTGGGACAGATGCTTCAGTCTTCTGTAAGTCCTCTGGTGTTCGTGTAGCTTCACCATCTGGGTCTCTAGTGTTAAGTAGCTTCAATCTCTTCTCCTGTTCTTCAATTAAGTGTGTGATCCTCCTAGTCATGAAATATTTTAGCTCTTGTTTCTTATGTTCTAAAACTTCTTCTTCTCCTTTCTTCCTGGCTTGATCTCTATCAATCCAATGTTTTCCTAATAACATGGTAAATGGGGTGTTATCCTCAATAAACTTAATAATCTAAAAATCTTCTTCTATCGAAGTTCCATTGGCATTCATAGGTAACTAAGTGAGCTTTCCACATAGGTTCACCAACTTTCCTCTAAATAATCTTATCCCTCCTAGTGAAGGAATCATGGTAGGCTTTCCTAAAAGTTCCCAAGTTCATTATGTCATAACATTCACTTGTGTTTCCTCATCTAGAACACAGTCAACATCGAAGTCTCTTATTCGTGCTTCAAGGCATTCTTTCTCTTTGAAGATATCTGATAAGCTGACATGTCGGTGATCATTCAGGGTTTCTTTCATTTGTAGTAATACTTTCTTTGATTCTTTCTGGGATTCTTCTATAGTCTTTGGATTTTCCTTAGGGTCTTTTTGATTCAGATTCATTCCTTCAATCTTAGCAATCATTCTAGGGAAATCCAACACTTCATGGTCCATAGATTTGCAACAAAGACAACTAAGTCTTCTTCCAGGGCATTCCTTAGCGAGATGTCCCGGTCTTCTGCAACTGTAACAGAGAGTTAACCCTCTCTTTCTTTTAAATAATCCCCAACCTTTCCTATACTGCGCACCAGGATCATGGTAGCTAACCTGCAACAAATTCTTTCTAGGGTCCTGCATCCATTTATTAGTCCAAATATTCTTTCTATGCATAGGTATAACATATTTTTCACTATTCTTATCAGATCTACTCAAGTCAAATCTTCTTTCATCTAACAATGCCCTAGTCTTCAAGCTAGGACAGAATATATCAAACATACCTAGATCCATACTTTAGAAACAAAAATTTCCACTTATCTTACTTTTACAGAGCACAAAGATTTCAAATCTAAAACTTTTCACTATTCTTACCTTTATCAGAGCACAAATCTTACAGATCTTACCTCTTTTAACCAGAACTTCTTGATTTTATCTTTCTCTAAGCACAAAGCTTGCAGATCTTACCTCTTTTCCTCATATCTGGTCCTTCTTTTCTCATATATGTCCTCTTTTCTTGGCACAAAGCTTCACAGGTCCAGTAAAATGTTGCATACTAAGATGATAGATCTATGCACAGAGATTTCACAGTTTTTAGATCGAATATTTGCACAAAGATTTTCTTTCTCAGTTCCCAATAATCACAGTTTCAGGTCCCGGCAACAGAACCATTTTTTGGCACAGGGGCAGACACAGGGTTCAACGCTACAACAATGCACCAACAAAACCCTAACTACCGACCCTTTCAGAAACACCTGCAAAGAAGATGAAGTCTCACCTGAGGTAGAGGCAGGGGTGGTTGAAAGACTCAGGTGTCTGCAACCTTGGCTGGGACACAGATCTGTGATTATACTACTTAATCAAGCACTTAGCATCAACAATTCATCAGTATGTAGTCAATACTATACTGCGCGGATATAATAGAGCATCGCAACCTCTACTCAGATTTGATGTATCTAAGCACTTAGCATAAGTAAATCAGAACAGATGTAATAGATAAAGCACTAAGCATATTCATATGGATCAGATCTAACATTCTTATACATCATTAGCACTGAGCATAAGCAGATCTATCTAATCATCTCAAAGCACTTAGAAAAAGAAGATATAAACACATCAAGACAATGCACAAAGTAAGACAACACAGTGTTTACGTGGTTCACCCCCACCCTGGGGCTACGTCCACCAACTCTTATTCTTTATTATCTTATAAATAGGTTACATGCATAGAGCCACCAAAAACCCTACTCCACCTAGGACAGGATATATGCACAGCTTACTAGATCCTCCTTCCCCGAGTAGATCTAAGCACACAGTCTTCCACAACTTCTTACAATGACTTGCACTCAGCTCTGCAAGTCTCACACAGGCACAGAGCACTTACAATCCTTCCATCACATAGATCAACTACTAGCACTTAGCTCATTGGCACTTCTTACATCGCCTAGCTACTTATTTATACATTACAAAAGTGGGCCTAAGCGTGGGTAAACCCACAGGCCGACATCCCATTCCCGTTACATATTCCCAAAAACCCAAAAAGAACCCAAAAGTGGGTCGAGATCCCGTGATCTCTTCTTTGTCTCGCGCTCCTTCTTCGACAGGTTGTCTAAGTCCCAAATAGGTCAACATGACCAAGATTATCCCAAAACTTGGTCAAGGACCAACATACCGGTTCAAGAATATGTTGATCTCCCCAGGACAAAGTACTACCTAGGATTCCTATCGTATATAGATGTTCCATGGCAGCTTCTTTTAATTCCTTAGCAGGAGAGGTTCTTGTATGCTCTAGTGATTTGGCCTTCTGCTTGTCCTCGTCAGCTGACGAAGTCTTTGTCCTAGCTAGGGAAATAGGTGAAGGATCGACATTAGCTTGGAGTTCGGTCGTTGAGATGTTGATTTTTGTCTCCCCAGTTCCTTCTTATTATTTACCTGGATCTAAGTCGTTCTTAGAGCTATCACCCTGAGGCTGTGTTCCATGCTGATTGGGAAAAACAATTTCAAGAATGTTCCTAGCCTCATGGTCTCCTTCCTGGGGATTTTGGATCAAAAAATCGTAAGCTAGAGCAGATGTTTCCCCTAGTTCCTCTTCTTGTTTGATTGGTACCAGAGTTATGCACGAAGCTTCTGATCCTTCCTTGTTGTCATATATGGTGATTAAATATATGAGGACATTAGGCATACTTGTCCCACTTGATACTCTTTTTTTCCTTCCCTGAGTTGTAGTAGTCACCGACGATCCTTCTTGTGGTGGCATTGTTAATGTTTAAGCCATTATTATAGATGTTTGCATTTCATTAGATAACAATAGCATAATCCAAGATCACTGAAAAATACACAATCACAAGAGACACAGCATTTATCCTGGGAAACCCTCTAGGGGAAGAAAACCCAACAAAACTTCCTTAATATAGATAGGCAATACAATGCCAAGAGATCTCTATGCTAAAATAGAAAGTCCTCTCCAAGATATGTGCCACTCTCTCTTCTCCTTTGCCGGTAACAGATCAGAAATTTTCTCTCAAACTGAGCAAGTTAGTTATGTCCAAATGAGGCGCTAGCCTCCTTTATTTATACAAGTCTGGCACGTGTGAAGTGTCTCTTCACTGGCAGGGCCAACTTCTCAGACTGGGTGGGTAAACCCACTTTTATTATATTTCTAGGTCTCTTTATTAACTGTTGGGGCCGACTTCTTATTCTGCCTATTACAATTGTCTTTTGACCAATCCGCAAAAGGGGATTTGGTCCTATTACAATAACCGACATGATCAATCCACAATGGGGATTGATCCTATGAATAATATATCAATAATAATAAGAATACTCTTTGCAGTTACATTATTTCAACACTTCCCCTTAACAAGAAGGGTATTCTTCAGCAGCATCATGCAAGAGAGAGAGGACAGCATCATCAACAGCATCAAGTGGGAGGATAACATCATCAATATCATCTTGGCTAGTGTATCTATAAATCATTGGAATTTTTCTTCATCAACAACATCATCATTCTCAAAGGAATGCCATCATCATCTGCATCAATATGTATTAGTATAAAAATGGATACATCATCATCATCACAGCACAAAGCTAGCCCATCACAGTACTAGACTGGATCTATGTCACATCTGTTAAGATGGTAGCTCAGTGCAAGTCACATCTTGCTTTACGTCTAAAAACTAGGTCAGAAGAAAGGTATACATTATCTTGCTTTACGTCTAACAACTGGGTCAGAAGCAAGGAACACATCAACTTGCTTTACGTCTAACAACTAGGTCAGAAGCAAGGAACACATCATCTTGCTTTACATCTAACAACTAGGTCAGAAGCAAGGAACACATCATCTTTCTTTACGTCTAACGAGGTTAGAAGCAAGGAACACATCATCTTTCTTTACGTCTAACAGCGAGGTCAGAAGCAAGGAACACACACAACATCTTGCTTTACGTCTAACAGCGAGGTCAGAAGCAAGGAATCATATTGCTTTACGTCTAATAGCGAGGTCAGAAGCAAGGAACACACATATCGTCTTGCTTTATGTCTAACAACGAGGTCAGAAGCAATGAATCATCTTGCTTTACGTCTAACAACGAGGTCAGAAGCAAGGAACACACACATCGTCTTGATTTACGTCTAACAGTGAGGTCAAAAGCAATGACTCATCTTGCTTTACGTCTAACAGTGAGGTCAGAAGCAAGGAACACACACATCATCTTGCTTTACGTCTAACAGCGAGGTCAGAAGCAATGAATCATCTTCCTTTACGTCTAACAACGAGGTCAGAATCAAGGAACACGCACATCATCTTGATTTACGTCTAACAACAAGGTCAAAAGCAATGACTCATCTTTCTTTACGTCTAACAACGAGGTCAGAAGCAAGGATCACACACATCATCTTGCTTTACGTCTAACAGTGAGGTCAGAAGCAATGACTCATCTTTCTTTACGTCTAACAGCGAGGTCAAAAGCAATGACTCATCTTGATTTAGGTCTAACAACGAGGTCAGAAGCAAAGAACACACACATCGTCTTGCTTTGAGTCTAACAGCGAGGTCAGAAGCAATGACTCATCTTGCTTTACATCTAACAGTGAGGTTAGAAGCAAGGAACGTATATACTCCCCCTTTCAGGGAGTGTCCTTTCGGACTATACCAATCTTATCTTGAAAGTGTTCAAACTTTACACGAGATAGAGGTTTTGTCAACACATCAACAACCTGTTCATCCGTGCTAATATACAGGAGCTTCAAGGCTCCTCTCTGCACCATGTCACGAATGTAATGATAGTGAATCTCTATGTGCTTTGACCTGTCATGGAATACAAGATTCTCTATCATTTTTATGCAACTCTGGTTGTCACAT
The DNA here is from genome assembly GCA_009831015.1 of Picea engelmannii. Lineage (NCBI taxonomy): Eukaryota > Viridiplantae > Streptophyta > Pinopsida > Pinales > Pinaceae > Picea > Picea engelmannii. The sequence continues at coordinate 34,870 of ML821008.1, read as the reverse complement.
AGGATCGTGGTTGCTTCCATCTCTAGGTCAAATAGACCGGTCAACAACTTTCGAAGCCATATAGCTTCACAGCTAGCAGAACATGCAACAATGTACTCTGCTTCCGCTGTGCTGAGAGCAATACTGGATTGTTTCCTACTCTACCACAAGATCATGGCTGATCCCAAACTGAAACAGCATTCGGAAGTGATTTTTCTGTCAGCAACGCTTCCTGCCCAATCTGAATCAGTGTATCCACTCAATGTGAAATTATGATCTTCGTCATAACTGAGAACACAATCTAATGTACCTTTAAGGTACCTCATCACATGTTTTGTAGCCACTAGGTAAACATGTCTGGGTTCTACTAGAAACTGACTCAAGGTGTTCACAACAAAACAAATGTCTGGTCCGGTGTTCGTCAAGTACATTAGCAATCCAATAATCTGTCTGTACAGTGTGGCATCAATCAATTCTGACGACATATCGACCAACATCTTCAGCTTTGCTTCCATGGGTGTATTCATGGACTTGCATTCCAGCATGTCGTATCTCTCTAAGATTTCGACCGTGTACTTCCCTTGGTTAAGGAAGATCCTCTCAGGACTCTGCCATACCTCAAAACCTAAGAAATAATGCATTAGGCCAAGGTCTTTCATTTCAAATTCCGAGGCAAGTCTCTTTTTACATATAGTGATGAGCTTTTATTCTCCAGTTAAAAATAAGTCATCCACATATAGCAGTAAGATTACTGGCTCATTATCCATAATTTTGAAGTAGAGATTTGAGTTTGCTTTACTCTTGGTAAAGCCTAAGCTCGTCAAGAAACTATCTATACGGCCATACCAAGATCTATGAGCTTGCTTCAATCCGTATAAGGCTTTCTTCAATCTGCATACATGAGACCTTCTGTATTCAACCTCAAATCCTTGAGGTTGCTCTATATACACTTCCTCTTCGATGACACCATTTAGGAAAGTTGTCTTCACGTCCATCTGGTGCAGCTTCCACTTCATCTCAACTGCAAGAGATATGATGGTCCTGATCAAAGTGTATCTGGCCACAGGAGCGAATGTCTCTTCATAGTCAATGCCTTCCTTCTGGAAAATCCACGAGCGACAAATATTTCTTTATACTTCTCAATACTTCCATCAGCAGCATGTTTTATTTTGAAGGGCCATCTGGAGGATACCACATCTTTGTTCTTTGGTTTGGGAACTATTTCCCATACTTCGTTCTTCATTATGGATTGGTATTCCTCTGTCATGGCATCTTCCCATTCTTTTCTCTGAATGGATTCTTCAAAGCAGGTAGGCTCCTCTTCTAGGAGATCACACATCAAAGCCATATAACTGGAGAATGGATTTGGTCTTTTCACCTGTCTTGTAGTTCCTTCGGGAACACCAAAATTCTCTCCGTCTTGAATAAGCTCTCTAGCCCAAGCTGGCTTTCTTTTATGGAGGATCGTCATCTGAGGAGGTTCTTGCACTTCTACTATATCATGGTCTTCTAGAATTTTCTCATCAGGGGAAGTTACGACTTCCCTCACTGGTTCTGCAGCTCTGGGAACCTCCCTCATTGCAGTATTGGGGATTACGATTTCCTCTTCATATACCTCTTCAAGCTGGCATGTTTTAGATTTCTTGAGCGCTGCATCTTCATCAAAGGTCACATCCCTGCTGATCTCAATGTGATTTTGACCTGGTATATAGATTCTGAAGGCCTTGGAGACCTCACAGTATCCCACAAATATTCCCTTCTTTCCTTAGGGGTCCAGCTTGTTTCTCTTTTCTTTAGGTATATGAATAAACATTGGATAGCCAAATATTTTGAGATGGCTTACCTCTGGCTTCTTTCCAGTGAACATCTCTTCCAGTGTCTTGAGCCCAAGTGCACTATGGGATAATCGGTCCTGCACATAAACAACTGCCATTGTTATTTCTTCCCATAAGCACATAGGAAGATCTTGATCATGGATCATAGTCTTCACATCTTCCAGTATGGTTCTGTTCTTTTGTTCAGCTACACCATTTGATTCCAATGTCTTTGCAAAAGTTCACAAACTCTTTGAGGTAAATTCTCCTCCATTATCTGGCCTGAGTATCTTAATCTTCCTTACAGAAAGGTTCTCTATCAAGGCTTTGAATTCCTTGAACTTGTTGAACACTTAAAATATATCTAGGTCTTTACGAGAATAATCATTAATGAATTATACATATTATACATACCCACTAATGGAGGACGATGGCATTGGGCCATATACATCTGAATGAATGAGTTCTAGGACTCCTTCTGCCTTGTTGCCACTCTTCGAAAATGGGTTCTTGATGTTCTTCCCTTGTGCACATCCATTGCATACGCCTTCATGGTCACCTTTGAGTTGTGGTAAACCTGTGACCACTTTGCAAATGTATGGTAGTGCCTTGTAGTTGATGTGAGCTAATCTTCAATGGAGTGGGTCATGGCATCTTCTGAGTGACCCTTTAGCTTATGCAAGCCACCTTCTTCTCTTCCAATGATGATTGCTTCATTTATGGTCTCTTCTTTAGCACATTTCCTTCTGCAACCTTCACTATAGCTTTCCTCAGGGTTATTACATGTGACCTGGAGCAAGGTCAACAAAACAACAAGCAAGAATAATATCCCTCTGATAATATAAAGAAATAGCACGAACAATCATCCTAGTAGCTCCTTTAGAGCTATCACTTATAATTTATCTGAAGTAAATATTAAAGGTAAGCAATACAATACGAGATGAGGTCAACACTCTCATAGTGTTGTGACCAAGCATTCTTCCATGGAAACCTGGAACTAACACACGATGTTTCTCCTAGAGGAGGTGTTAGTTGTATTAGGCAAAACATTTACTTCTATATGATCACATGCTATCAAGTATAATATTTTACGACGACTGTTATCTCAACTATAGTCATCAACTTGTCATGTGTACCTTTGAATCTTATTAATCTTGATTAATCAAACCTAGAGCCTTGTCCTCAAGAATGAGTGCTTGTTTTTCTTCCAGGTCTCCTTCACTCAATATGACGAGTGCTTTCTTCAACCTGTCACTGATGTATGGAGACAATACGCTATCTTGACAGAAGGTTAGGTTAGAGGATAAGCTCTATGATCAACTTTTAATCCTTCTAATAATTTGATCATAGCTTCAACATGCAACACTGATCAAGATAATGTCATGACAAATAAATGCAAATTAGAGTAATCACACCTGGGTTGCATCATTCCTCTGAATGTGTTGGATCTTGAGATCCTTCTGGATCTATGGCAAGAGATCCCTTCTCCTGCAAATACTCTTTAAAGTTTAACCATTTAAACATATGTGAGTGCATACCTCTGATAGCATTTGCAGGTGGTGGCACAATCTGGTAGCAGCGGTAATCATTACCAAGTATTTTAAAAACTTCAGGGGTGATTGCCACTGGTAGTACAGCTGCTACTACAACTACAAATGGTTCTAAGACTGCAACTGCAACTGCAACTTAGGGTTTTATGAGGAAACCCTAATTTTTCAAACTTCAAATTTTGGAATTCTGATCCAGGGAATAGATGCATTGAGCTGAGGCGAGCATGTTGGTGTAGTCAGAATTTTGAAAATCCAACTTTTACCCCCTCAAACTTGATCTTCGGATTTTTGGACTGGTGCTTCTAGTACCTCTGGTACTCTGGTACTTCTGGTACTGGTTTTCTAGTACTTCTGGTACTTTGTGAAACTAGGGTTTCACTTTCCAGGAGATCCAGCCACTGAAAAGGTGCACTGATGATGCCAAATTGATTCTTAGGGGAGGGCACAACTTTCTAGATAGTTTCAGGGATGAAAAGATTCACCATCAAAAAGCCCTAATTTTCATGTACGGTAACAATGACGTTTTTCACTTGTGAAAGATGCTTCCTTCAGCTTGGCTCTGATACCATGTTAATGTTTAAGCCATTATTATAGATGTTTGTATTTCATTAGATAACAATAGCATAATCCAAGATCACTGAGAAATACACAATCACAAGAGACACAACATTTATCCTAGGAAACCCTCTAGGGGAAGAAAACCCAGCAAAACTTCCTTAATATAGATAGCCAATACAATGCCAAGAGATCTCTATGCTAAAATAGAAATTCCTCTCCAAGATATGTGCCACTCTCTCTTCTCCTTTGTCAGTAACAGATCAGAACTTGTCTCTCAAACTGAGCAAGTTAGTTATGTCCAAATGAGGCGCTAGCCTCCTTTATTTATACAAGTATGGCACATGTGAAGTGTCTCTTCACTGGCAGGGCCGACTTCTCAGACTGGGTGGGTAAACCCACTTTTATTATATTTCTGGGTCTCTTTATTAACTGTTGGGGACGACTTCTTATTCTGCCTATTACAATTGTCTTTTGACCAATCGGCAAAAGGGGATTTGGTCCTTTTACAATAACCGACATGATCAATCCACAATGGGGATTGATCCTATGAATAATATATCAATAATAATAACAATACTCTTTGCAATTACATTATTTCAACAGGCATAAGGCTGGTGTTTTCTTGGACAACACTTTCTTCCAGTGGGATTGTATTTGAATTATTTAGTTATGCCTCCTTATTTGTACCTACCGAGGTGATTCTCAAAGTTCCTATCAAAGGATTGAGTAGGGGCTCTTCCCCTAATCTTGCAATAGCTCTTTAGCCTTCTTCTGTTAACAATATCCCCCTTCTTTGTGCCTCGGTCACTTCTGTTGCTCAGTTTTCTTCTCTTACCCTGATAGCCTCTTGAGTTGTCTGCTCTATTGTCTAAACCTCCTCATCCATACTCATTTCTTTGAATTTGGTCATATTGGGGTTATACCTTCTATGGAGCACCTCCTCCCAATCATGGGTGCCCTTTGTAAAGATCTCATCTTTGAAGCTATCATGAGCATATGGCCAATATGAGGATACCTACTATGCGTGTTGGAGTACCAATCCTTTTGAATAATGCTTGTGAAAATGGCATGTGGGGAACTGATACTCAAGCGGACTTAATCCCTCTTATTTCTCCTGTGTTGTGTCTTTTACCATGTAAAACCTGATCTGAAATCCATAAGGTATGAATGCCCTCTTCTTGTCTTTTACCAGGGAGGAATTATATCCTTTCATAATGGTTTTCTAACAAATCTCTCCCAAAATGAGATGATCCAGGACATGAACGAGGAGTAGGTGTGGTGCGCCAGTATCCCCAAACACTCTGATGTAAGTGTTTATTTCTTCAAAATACTAGTGGCCCACTTTGGAAATCATATTTTTGGCTTCCGCTGAAAGCCTTGGGAATTATTTTCTAAATATGATGAAGTGCACTTGGGCTATGAACTCATCCCATATCATGGCATAAAATTTCTTGTACCTATTTTCCCACATAATGTTGAAATAAACATGCACATGTAACTCAGCAACATGCCAGCTTAAATTCATACCTGTGAAAATGTTTCTTGCGCAGATCACATCCAATCGGTACGATGCCATGTGGAAAGATGGTGTTTCTCCATCCTTTGGTGTCTGGGCCTATAGGATGTTGGTTCTTAACTGTTTGTAAATGATGGATCCCCAGTTGAAATTTCTCCCGGAGATTGCCACGGTATATGCCAAGGAAATCCACACTTCTGAAAACTTAGAGCAATATTTTTCCCCATATAATCGGCATATTAAAGCCATTAAATACATATACATCTCTCTAAGGTTTATTATCCTATACCAGTCATTTCTCCTATTTGTGAACTTCTTATATTCCCTCCACCATGAGGCTAGTAACCTGTTGGTGTCATGGAACTCATAAAACATGACCACAAAGTCTGTATTTATCCTTTCCTCCGAGTCGATCCTTCGCCTATGTTGATGGTTTACCTTTTGGATTTCGCCGATGTCGATGGTACATCGACGATTTTAGAAAATGTTTTCGTAGGCCAAAATCAACGATCAGCGTGGCCTTTATACCATATTTCTGATGCCGAAGGTACATTGACGATTGATGATTATTGTAGTTATGTGGGAATTTTGATTTTTTTGGATTTCGTTGATGCCGATGATAGGCGCATGGCTCAAATTTTAAGTTGTGTACACTTAGTCTAAATGCCAGGTTTACTTAGAGAAAAGTCAACCAGTTCAACAACTCCAAATCAAACCGAATGTGATCGGTGATAAAACATAACAATAGAAAAAACCGATTGATCCATACACAACTGACTCTATTCAGAAATGACAAAGTGGTACCCAAAAGAAAAAATTAACAAAAACTTTTAGGGTGTGTTGAGTGCTGAACATAACCTTGGAGGAAGAGTTTATGATCGTTAGATCATAATATAAACACACAGTTACCATAGGATCAAATTTTATGGTGAAAATGGAAGGGACTGAGTGTTATTGATCATTGATCACGTTAGGATCAGCGATCCATATTGATTCGTGGAGTGAATACACATTTTCCGTCAAATATGAGAAGCATCGCGGGTGAAATATCCACCGTTATATCACGAGAAGACCATTGGGTCACGATTGTGAAGTAAAGTAAAACCTCAGCCATCCATCACAACTAATGATTAAGTCAGAGTTGTCGATCATCAAGGCTTGGAGATGATCAAGATTCACCAGAGTTGTGGGAATTGGATATCAAACTGTCCATTGAGGACATATATCGACAGAGGAGAGTGAAAGCGCAAATTAAAGCTACAAGGATGTTATTTATCAGGAGGTAGTTCACTTTGATTAGGACCATTGAATAACTCAACTATGTGTTGGTATAGGATCTACGCGCACAATGGAAATAGAGTTAATGAACTTTCATGTTGAAATGTGCAAATCATAGTTCTCATGATTATATTAAATGGTGATTGTTGATCCGGGCCAGTGTTGAAGTTATAGTTTAAGCGCCCATTTGTGTAGCTCTTGGTCACAGTCTTCATTCATATGAAGGATAGATCTGAAGAGTAAGCGCTCAATCATATCGGTTGCAAGGTAAGCACCTTTTATTTGGCTATGGTTATGAGCTCTTAATCATATGAGAATGGGAGTGCATAGGTAAAAAGACACAGAAAACACGTGGAACCTTGTTTATTATTCAGGGAAAGATGGAGGACATAAACAATCCCTTTGAATAATCCCATAGAATTGTAAAAACTATGATATTTTAGGATATATGCCCTGGTGGGGTTATCATGTGGTATCATAGAGAGAACGCTCTTTGGAATGAGGTTACATTCTTTGGAATTTAAATTTCAATATTGTTGGGATTGATATTTTGGAGAAGAGAAATAACACTAATGTTCTTTGAAGAGATTGTTCCAGCAGGTGAGGATTTGCAGATTTGTAGGAATCAGAGGTAGAGTTGAATGGAAGACAAGAGAGTGTTTATTGAATTTAATCATTCCATCCAAAAGTAGAAATGATATTTGGAAGAGATATCTCAGGTATGATTGTGATTTGATTTTGTTCTGAGATATATTTTATTGCAGATGATGGCAGCATGTCACAACAAGAAACTGTAGCAGAATGGATCTTGTGGAAAAATCAACAAGGTGGATTGTTGAAAAAAGAGAACATTAATAGTTCTCATAGGAAGTGAAGGTAAGAAGTTTGATTGCAGGATCCTGACATCTTTGAAATCTTAGGAGAAGAGTTCTCAAGAGATTTTCTATTGCAGAGAACCAAGAGGATACTAGGAACATGACTTGGTATGAGTGACAAGTAGGAGACTTGTTGGAGAGAGATGAAGGAGGATTTTTGCAGCTCACAGGTGGGAAAGGAGAGTCCACAAAAGGATGAGGAGATGACTATTGATAGTCATGAGAGAAGACATAGAAGCAGAAGGAAAAGGGGTGCCAAGGAAAATGGAAAGAGAATGAGTCAAGAAGACCATGACAGAGAAATGAATGAGTTGAAAGAAAGACTCAGTACAATGATGATGTTGCTAGAGGCATGTAGGAAAGACCAATGTTTTGGTTGGACACTGAAGAAGAAGAAACTGAGATGGAAATTGTTGTAGACAAGGTTGACGTAGAGTATGTATGCTAATTTGAAGAAGGAACTCAGAGCAGTTGAGTATGGGGTGAAGGTTATCTATTATGAACCTGATAAAGGCAATATTCTTGGAGAAGGATATGAAGAAAATGAGAGACTTGCATGAAGTCTCATGAATTATTTGAAGAGTTCAGATCAAAATGATGATGTTCTGATAGAAGAATTGGATGAGGTTATAAAGCCTCATGGATTTTATTCTAACACATTGTGTGTGGTTGCAGGTTGCACAAAGGAAGGAATTGGACAACTAGTTGAGACTGTCATGCAGGTTGGGAGAGGTGGAGATATGCTTTCTAAAAGCATAAAAACAACACAAAATCTAAATTATGTGGATGATAAAGGAATTCTGAAGGAATGCCCAGACCAGTATAAGAAAATAATGCCATGTTGGACACTTAATGAGTGTCTCACAAAACACTTGAAGGATGTTGTATTGGAACAAAGAAAGTTGATACCAGCTAGGACTTCAAAGTTTTGTAATTTTGAAACTGATGTTTTGTGCATGATTGCAGGACAAAGGGATAGTAGAAGTAAATAGTTATTTGAAGCTATTATGAAGATGGAAAAGGATGAAGAAGTTCACTGGTATGGACCAGAGAAAGAGTTGATGATTGAGGATGATGTTGAAAGCCTCATTGATTGGTTGGAGGCATATGAGATGTCTCATAAAGATGTGTTTGTAGACAGTCAAGCACCAAAGGATGGAATAATTGCATAATTGTTTCAAACAAAGGGATACAAGAAAAATTCATCAAACAGACCAGTAGAATATTGGAGTATTGGTCAAAAAAGAAGAGAGAGTTTATCTTCAACAGATAACCAAGCAGAAGGAATATAGTGTTCAGATCAACACATAATGGAAACAACATAATTTAGTGGTTTTGAATTCGACAAATGGTGTATGTATACAGGTTATGGAGATTGGAAATCCATAGAAAGTAAGAAGATTCTAAATTCTTTCATATTTGAGATTGAGGCAACATTGCTTCAAGAAGGCAATAAAAGGGAAGATAGAAAGGTTGAGAATGTTGAAGGTGCTAAAGACACAAATGATCCAGTGAATTGGCTTGAGAATATTTCTGCTGAGGAAATGTTGCATTGGGCTACACAGGAGTACATAAAAGAGGAGATGAAATTGGATAAGGGAAAAGTTGTTGACTGGAGAATGGTAAGTAAAGGTATGAATAATTTGGCTTTGATTGTTTATTTCAGTCAAATTCAAGAGAATAATTTGTAGGAAAGATTCCATAACTTAAGTATGGAACTGGAGAATGTATATTGTTGGGTACATGAGTATTCTAAAATCCTTGAGAATGGCCAAAGATGTGAAGATGAGGTTATGACGCAGCCAATGGACAACATCAACAATAACAAACTAGAGCAATGACATGCAGCCCAAGGAGATGATTTTGAAGGAAATCAAGGATTGAAAGAGGTATCAGAAGTGGATTCTATAATTGAAGAGTTATGGGAGTTGATGATGAAACAATCAAGATGGAGAAGCTTTGAGTTAAAGGAGATGACCAGTCAAAACTTATAGCTGACTAAAGAGAAGAGGATGAACCAACAGATAGAAAAAATTGTGCAATAATAGGAGTGTAAAGAATGTAGACAACTACAAACTAAAGTTTGGCATCCAGGAGGACTTCATCAACCTATGAAAGCACATGACCAGGAGGCCATGGATGTTTTCAACCTCAAGAGTTTGATGTAGGAGCATACAAGCTTCTAAAACTAAGACCTATAGAGTAGACCTAGGGGGTCTCTCAAATTTTACTAAGGGAGTTGGTTCCCTAATGAATTGATGTATTTTCCTAAGGTTATGAACATGATTTCTAGAAGAAAGAGATTGTTAGAAAGGATAGGGTTTGTTTCACTAACTTTTGATGTAATTAGTTAAGTGAGGATTGAATTGTAAATGTTCTCGACTGTATGAGAACATGAGGAAGATCTTAGGAATAGGTTTGTTAGGAGGAATGGATTGGTTTCTCTATTATTGGATGTAAATGGTTTAATTGAACTTGTGAGGATGAAATGTAATTGAGTCTGCTAAGTTAATACAGATCTCGAAGAGGGCTTGAGAGATTATAGGGTCTTAGGAGGATATTGTGGATCTGAAGGTCTATTTAAGGACTTGTTGAGAAAATTATGGATCTAAGCCAAGATTAGCTTTAGATTAGATTAATTATTTAATTGTAAGTCTGTAAGGAATTGGGGTAGAAAATTGAATGAGAAATTAGACCAGAGGGAAGAGAGAAAGAGAGGAATACATATTGAATGAAATTAGGCCAGAGAAGACATTATAAGTCTTATGTAGTCCATGTATTGTATGTGTGTATTTGAATGGAAGGGAACACTATGTTTCGAGTGTCATTGTGGAAAGCCTTTGTCTGCTATTGTATGTGTTGAATATCTGTTCAATTTATGTGTATGTGTAAGTTTCTGTCAAATCGAGTGTGGCATGTTTATAGTGAAGAATTTCTCCACAATTGGTGTTACAGGGTTCAAATATTGTTGCAAGAAAATAATTGGGTCTAAGGGAAAGAATCCAATCGAGGAGACTTTCTGAAGAATACAATATTAGTCTAGATTATTACCATGAAGCTGGTGTAATAATCATCAATCACTGTAGTGGCAAATGATCTAATCCATCTTGTTGGTGTAACCCCGAAGGAAGAGTTTATGATCGTCGGATCATAAGATAAACACACAATTATCGTAGGATCAAAGGTTATGGTTCAAACGGAAGGAACTGAGGAGTGATATCAATCATTGATCGCGTTAGGATCAACGATCCATATTGATTCATGTAGTGAATACACAATTTTCGTCAGATCTGAGAAGCATTGTGGGTGAAATCTTTGTCGTTAGATCACAGGGAGACCATTGGGTCATGATTGTGAAGTAAAGAACAACCTCAATCGTCCATCACAAATAATGATTAAGTCAGAGTCGTCGATCATCAAGGCTTGGAGGTGATCAAGATTCACCGAATTTGTGGGAATTGGAGATCAAACCGTCCATCGAGGACATAGATCGATGGAGGAGATCGAAAGCGCAAATTGAAGTTGCAAGGACGTTATTTATCAGGAGGTAGTGCGATTTGATCAGGACCGTCAGATAAATTGGCTACATGTCGACATAGGATCTACAGACACAATTGAAATGGAGTTAATAAACTGTCATGTTGAACTACACAAGCCGTAGATCTGACGATGAGATTAAATCGTGACCGTTGATCCGAGCCAGTGTTGAAGTTATAGTTTAAGCACCCATTTGTGTAGCGCTTGGTCACGTTCTTCGTTCATATGGAGGATAGATTCGAAGAACAAACACTCAGTCATATAGGTTGCAAGGTAAGCACATTTTATTTGGATATGGTTTTGAGCTCTTAATCATATGAGAATGGGAGTGCATAGGTAAGAAGACACAAACAACATGTGGAACCTTGTTTATTAGCCAGGTAAAGATGGAGGACATAAACAGTCCCTTTGAAGACTCCCATAAAATTGTAAAAACTCTGATTTTATAGGATGTAGGCCCTGGTGGGGTTATCAGTTGACAAAGTAAAATGTTATTTTCAAAAGTCTTTCAACTTCTGGCAATCAAAACTTATATTTATATTTGGAATTCCACTTTACATTAATAAGACTATTTGCAAGGAATTTTATTAGCTTTGTATTCATTATTTTTTTAATTTTTTAATTGACATTTAGTAGTTCACTTTGGTAATTGTTTGACAATATATTCTTAAAAAATACAAGAGTTGATAGTGAGCCATGTTAGGTAGCTCCAATTTTTTCCATATTAATTTTTTGTTTGTGGAAAAAATAATATGATATGACAATCTACATGAACATATTTCACTGATGAAGAAAAAAATTGTTATGATTTATTACTTTCAATTAATCTATATATTTTGTTTGAACATATAAACACTACTACAACATACTAATAGATATTTTTTCCAATTTTTCTATTGAACCTAATATGGTTAGAATCAATGTTGAATTTACTTTTTATCCTTACAAAGTTTTTCTGATTTTGTTATGATTTTTTAATTTATATTATATACCCTTGGTTTCTGTCAATTAACCGAAATAGAAGAATGGTCTGCAGACTATGAGCCAATATCTGCAAAAGTTCTACCCCCTCTGCCTAAAGAACTCACTGTTGAAACTAATGCTGAAGGAAGATCTGTATTAAAATTTGGAAGATCTCAAAGCAGCAGAATTCCTAATCTAGACAGAAGTCTATCTTCTTTATCAGCCAGCTCATCTAGATCTAGTTCTGCTATCCCTTCAGAATGTCATGAAAAGAGTTCTAGACTACCAAATCCTGTATATAAACCAATTTCTGGTAGATCCAAGTTAGATGACCATCTTTTAAAGCATCAGTCTGGTTCTAAAGATTGTTATTATTGTAAAAAGAAGTTTCCAGAGCAAGAACCAAGTAACCTAACTTCTTGTCCATCAGTTCCTCAAAATTTCAGAACATTTCAATCCAAGACTAAACACAATGGATGACATCCAAATTGTTCTGAATGTCAAGATCTTGTAGTCCCCACAATTAAAATGTTTACTAGTCCATTACCTAGAAGTGGAAAAGAAAAAAGGACTGAACTACCATATAGGAATCTTGGTCCAGGGAATCATATCCCTAAGTTCCAGAATGATCTGGTAGCTGATCTTGATTTTATCAAATATAGGAAATCTGATGTCGATCCCTCTACTGATATTATTAGACTTCAAAATTACGCTAACTATCAATCTGTCTGTCTTGCACAAAATCTAGACGACATTGCTCAAGATGTAATCCAAACAAAAACACATCTAAATGGGTTACATTCTGAAATTGATCAACTTGATCAAAATCAAGAGGATATGAAGTCTCAACTTGTAACTATATTAGACAAGTTGAATACTATAGAAGAAGTTGTAGTTTCTCTCAAAACTGCTTTCATAGAAGAAACAGCTCCTTCACCTGTATTAATACCTGACACAGCACAAGATGCTACTTTTTCTTTCTTTAGTAATACTACTGATTCCTCTGAACATAAACAACTAACTCTTAAACAGTTAGTTAGTGAAATCTCTAATCCTGCAATTGCCAGAATAGCTGAAGTCCTAGAGCTAGCAGTCCAAAAACTTGATTTAGTGAAAGGACAATCCTCTACATTCGAATCTCAGCTAGCCTCAGCTAAACAATCACAATCCCAGATACTCACTCTTTCTGTATATCCTTTTGAAATCAAAGTCATTGATGGAGAAGCAAAACCCTCTGATTCTGCCGAAAAGCCACAACCAACCCAAGGAGAATCCTCTGGAACTTCTTATCAGTCATCTTGGGAAAAATGGTGTAATGCTAAATATGGTGGAAATAAAAAAAATCCATTAAATGTCCCTGGCCATCCTACCTCCTATACTAGTTCTGACAATGCACCTGTCTCCAATTTTGACTGTAAGTCAAAAGAGGAAATTGAGCATATCATCCAAAGATGGCAAGCATGGGCTAAAACACAGAAAATGATTCACAAAGATAAAGTCACGTGGAGTGATTTAGCCTTAAGGATAATATGGAGATTTGAAGGTAATCTTAATGTTTGGTGGGAAAGAGTCTCTGCAAGAAGTAAATTAAGAATTCTTGAACATGAAAAGCCTCTAGATGAGCTAGTTAAAGCCGCAGTTCATGAATTCTATGGAAATATTAGAGTGAATACCAGTCATTATGCTGATCTATTCATGAGCCAAAGACTCTGCCATATTTCCCAGTTACCCAAATATTTTTGTACTATGCAAAATCTCTATTATAGAGTGCCCGATCCAGAAAACTCTGCCTACTTAAGGAAATACTTATCTTCTCTACCTGGAAAGGTCCCAAACCTTGTTAGAGAAAGATTAGAAGATGAAGAGATTGATATTGAAGATCTCTCCTTAGCAGGCTTACAAGAGCAAATTGTTATGGTACTACAGAAAGAATGTTTAAGAAAAAAGACTGCAAAGTCTTTAAAGAAACAATTGGGATTTGACTCTTCCGTTTGTGAAGTTTTTGATGAAACTTCCAGTTTTGGTTGCCATAAGCCAAAACAAACCAAGAAGAAATGGTCTAAGGACTCTTGTAGTTGCGATGATTGTAAAAGAACTAAACATAGAAAGTTTACTAAAAAATATCCTCGTAAATTTTCTAACGCAACTCATACACACAAGAAAGTTTTCTTCAAGAGACGACCTCAGAATGCTAGGACTAAGTCCTCCTCCTGCTATATTTGCAAAAAGCCTGGCCACTGGGCATCTCAGTGTCCTCTGCGGTCGAAGACTAAAGTTCAAACTAAGATTATGGATTTATTCTTAACAGGATATGATCCAGCTGAATGGGACTTAGTCTCACACCGTTCAGATGGTGAGTACCTATCTCTTATTGAGGATAGTGATTCTCCTGCGGATATTGATCATCTCTCTGACAACTATCTTGCTTCTACATATGATTCTGAGTCTGATTCATTTCCTCTTCCTGATTCATTAAATTTTTTAGATATCAAAATGATGTCTTCTTTTGTTGATGTACAGTCTTTAATTTCTCAAAAATCTGCCTTACAACATAAACTTTCTCTTCTGACCCCTGGACAATTCCATCTTGTGGATCATTATACCTCTCAAATCGCCTCCCTCACTGCCCAAATTAACATCATCCAGCAACCAAGCGTGGTGAATATCCACCACTATACTCCAAGTGATGATGCATTCAGGCAACCTCAGAAAAGTCCTTCTATTCCCATTACTAAGCCTGACAATCGAGGTAAAGAAATTATTTCCTATTCTTCTTCACAACCAGATAGATCAATTGATCTAGATGATACTATATTTCATCTTGAAGAAGAAATAAGAGAGAAAGAATCCCTGATCCGTAATCTATGGACAACATTAAAACTTTAGAAAGAAGAATTAGGATATCACAAAGGAAAAAGAGAAGACGAAATAGAAAGAGATATCTTCCAGAAAGAATCTGAGGTTGAATGTTTAGATTCCTCAATAATCAAAGGTCTTGAAGATACATTGGTAATCACTGTAAATATTAGAGAAAAAGGATATCTGCAGTATTCTCTAGATGCACAAATAGATACTGGTGCAATGAATTCCTGTGCCAAACATGGAGCAATTCCAGAATACTATTGGCAGCCTGTTAATATTTCATTTAGAGTTGTTAATAAGACTGAATTGAAGATAAAACATATAGCTCCAGACTTTCCAATCTACATACAGGAAGAAAAGGTACTAGTAACCTTATACAGTTTTGATACAGGTGCAGATATACTTTTAGGGCAAGATTTTGTAAATAAATGCCTCCCTGTAACTGTAGGAAATCAATTCATACAGTTGACAATCAATAGCAAGTCTCTGAAGGTACCAAGTAAATCCTTTTATGAAACAAGGATTGAAGTTCCAAAGAATGACCAGCATGTTGAAAAAACTGCTAGTAGTCTTGCTCGTATCCAGAAAATTATAGGAAACACAGAGAAGCATGGAATGGAAATTATAAAAGATATCAAGAGAAAAATAGAAAATGATTGTACTTCTGACTTCCCTGATGCATTCTGGACAAGAGAGCAATACTTTGTTAATTTGCCATATAAAGAAGACTATGTGCCTAAACCTCAGAAATCATCTGCAAATCATATGTCTCCCACAGAGTTAGAATACTGTCAAAAGGAGATTGCAGAATTAATGCAACGAAAGATAATAGAGAATAGTAGAAGTCCATGGGCATGTCCAGCTTTTTATGTGAATAATCATAGTGAGCAAAAAAGGGGAAAACATAGAATGGTTATAAAATATCGAGCATTAAACGATGATCTGTTACCTTTAAGATTCCCTTTGCCCTCAAAAGAAATTTTATTCTCTAAGATAGGCAAATGTAATGTCTTCAGTAAGTTTGAACTTAAGAGTGGATTTTGGCAGATTGGCATTATACCAAAAGACAAGTAAAAAACTGCATTCATTGTTCCACAAGGACAATACCAGTGGAAGGTCATGCCATTTGGTTTGAAGAACGCTCCCTCTGAGTTTCAGAAAAGAATGGATGACATCTTCAAACACTTAACTTTTGTTATTGTATATATAGATGATTTGCTAATTTGCTCTGTATATGTGAAGAGTCATGTACAACACTTACATATTGTGTATGATTTATTATTCAAACATGGATTAGTGCTCAGCAAATCCAAATTATGTTGGGCATAGACCAGAATTGAGTATCTTGGCTTAATACTCTCTCAAGGAGAAATTGAGTTACAAGATCATGTATTAAAGAAATTAACAAAATTCCCTGATGAGTTACTGGACACCAAGCAATTACAGAGATTCCTAGGATGCTTGAATTATATCCGACAATTTTATGAAAATCAAGCCAAAGATGTCAGGATATTATAGAAGAGATTAAGCAAAGCAGTTCCTTGGAATTATAAGATGACACAAGCAGTCCAGATTATCAAGAAAAAACTTATGAATTTGCCAAAGCTGCATTTACCTGATCCATCACTTCAGTTAATACTTGAAACTGATGCCTCCAATGAAACATGGGCAGCGGTTTTACTTCAGAAGAATGGACCTAAGTTATAAGAAGTATGTATTTATACTTCCGGATGTTTCAGTGATGCAGAATCCAGATATCCCTCTTCACACAAGGAAATTCTTGCTGTCAAAAATGGCATCAAGAAATTCAGGATGTTTCTTAAACCCATAAATTTTATTGTTAGAACTGATTTGAAACATATGAAAGGGATGCTTGCTAATCAAAGATTGCTTGAACAGGGAAATAACAGATTTCTACGATGGAGTCTCTGGCTTGATGGTTTTGATTTTGAAATACACTACAAGCCTGGAAAAGAAAATTGTATTGTTGATCTGCTTACTAGAGAAGCGGCTCCATCCAAAGAAAAGGATAAAACAATTAAATGGCTTCATCCTCCATGAGCATAAGGGATGCTCCTCCACCAGGATTCAAATGGATCTTGGTCTGTATAAATTGTACATATTGCTATTGTTTTGAGTGTTTGTCATGTTGTATAAAGTCTAGTCCTGAATGTATTCGTATCCTTGAACACTGGATACAGATGTATAATCATAATGATACATTTGGTAGATATTTTAGAGAAAGTAGAAATTTTTTCCGAGGAATAATGACTGGAGGACCTAACCAGGGACAAGTCTATATCAGTCTCTTTGTGCCATAAATGTCTTATGAAGATTATTGTAAGATCATGCTTCAAACGAAGTATGATGGATCTTGTTGGATAACTTTTGAATGCTCCTCATTCAAAAATTATTTCTATTTCTGGTCTGGATGGCTATATCTGCTTCTATGGTCATACTGTCCCAGGGATGCTGATTTCTTCAGGAATACAAGTAAGGAAGCCTTCAAGCAGTGGTTAATGGCTGAGATACAAGAAGTTGCACATTATGAAGCCTGGTTCGTCTTCAGCTTATCTTTAAGAGGAAGTGAATTATATTATGACCAAAGTTCTCACCTTCCTAGCTACAGAGTCAAAAGTGACTATTTTGGTGAACTCTGTGTTCCTGATGATGAACTTATTCTAGCACTGCAAGGATCACCTTTCTACAGGTGTTTTAGTGGACTTCCACCATTCTCAAATGATCATAGCTCACCTCCCAGCAGTCATGATTATGATAGTGAATTTTCTTTTGATTCGGTTGGTGAATATAATATTAATAATAGAATGGAAGCATGATGGACCCCTATGTCCACCGTTGTAATAAAGTTTGTAATAATAAGATTCTCATAATTCAAGTCTATCGGGCCGACAGTGGTGTCCCAACAGTTCCGTGGGTTCCTGTAGAACTCCACAGTGTAAAGATAGGAATCTTACTTTAATTTATGTCATGTCTGTCATTCCGTAAAAAGCTATGATGGGTCCCCATATGGCCGAGCCTCCAAGGGACGAGATAAAAATTGTAGTCCACAGCTGCCCCATCTAGATTTTTCATGGAATCTTTAGTCACCGGCAGATGCCTGTATTGGCTTACCGGGAACCTATTAGAAATTGTATAAATAAGACCCTCCGCTCTCATTTTATTCATTCAGAATCGAAGAGAGAGAGTCTAGTATAAGTCTGAGTCGAGCAGTATGTATCCTCTTTTCTTCACTCGCCTTCGAGATCTTGTGATAGTAAATGAAAAACACTGATCTCAAGTGTAATTAAGGTCCTTTACGCTCTGTAAGTGTGTTCCTTTGAAAATTGGTATTGAAAATGTAACCCATTTCTAAGCCTGACAATCGAGGTAAAGAAATTATTTCCTATTCTTCTTCACAACCAGATAGATCAGATGATCTAGATGATACTATATTTCATCTTGAAGAAGAAATAAGAGAGAAAGAATCCCTGATCCGTAATCTATGGACAACATTAAAACTTCAGAAAGAAGAATTAGGATATCTCAAAGGAAAAAGAGAAGACGAAATAGAAAGAGATATCTTCCAGAAAGAATCTGATACCAATTTTCAAAGGAACACACTTACAGAGCGCAAAGGACCTTAATTACACTTGAGCTCAGTGTTTTTCATTTACTATCACAAGATCCCGAAGGTGAGTGAAGCAAAGAGGATACACACTGCTCGACTCAGACTTATACTAGACTCTCTCTCTCCAATTCTAAATGAATAAAATGAGAGCGGAGGGTCTTATTTATACAATTTCCAATAGGTTTCCGGTAAGCCAATACAGGCATCTGCCGGTGACTAAAGATTCCATGAAAAATCTAGATGGGGCAGCTGTGGACTACAGTTTTTATCTCGTCCCTTGGAGGCTCGGCCATATGGGGACCCATCATAGCTTTTTACGGAATGACAGACATGACATAAATTAAAGTAAGATTCCTATCTTTACACTGTGGAGTTCTACAGGAACCCACGGAACTGTCGGGACACCACTGTCGGCCCGATAGACTTGAATTATGAGAATCTTATTATTACAAACTTTATTACAATGGTGGACATAGGGGTCCATCATGCTTCCATTCTATTATTAATATTATATTCACCAACCGAATCAAAAGAAAATTCACTATCATAATCATGACTGCTGGGAGGTGAGTTGTGATCATTTGAGAATGGTGGAAGTCCACTAAAACACCTATAGAAAGGTGATCCTTGTAGTGCTGGAATAAGTTCATCATCAGGAACACAGAGTTCACCAAAATAGTCACTTTTGACTCTGTAGCTAGGAAGGTGAGAACTTTGGTCATAATATAATTCACTTCCTCTAAAAGATAAGCTGAAGATGAACCAGGCTTCATAATGTGCATCTTCTTGTATCTCAGCCATTAACCACTGCTTGAAGGCTTCCTTACTTGTATTCCTGAAGAAACCAGCATCCCTGGGACAGTATGACCATAGAAGCAGATATAGCCATCCAGACCAGAAATAGAAATAATTTTTGAATGAGGAGCATTCAAAAGTTATCCAACAAGATCCATCATACTTCGTTTGAAGCATGATCTTACAATAATCTTCATAAGACATTTATGGCACAAAGAGACTGATATAGACTTGTCCCTGGTTAGGTCCTCCAGTCATTATTCCTCGGAAAAAATTTCTACTTTCTCTAAAATATCTACCAAATGTATCATTATGATTATACATCTGTATCCAGTGTTCAAGGATACGAATACATTCAGGACTAGACTTTATACAACATGACAAACACTCAAAACAATAGCAATATGTACAATTTATACAGACCAAGATCCATTTGAATCCTGGTGGAGGAGCATCCCTTATGCTCATGGAGGATGAAGCCATTTAATTGTTTTATCCTTTTCTTTGGATGGAGTTGCTTCTCTAGTAAGCAGATCAGCAATACAATTTTCTTTTCCAGGCTTGTAGTGTATTTCAAAATCAAAACCATCAAGCCAGAGACTCCATCGTAGAACTCTGTTATTTCCCTGTTCAAGCAATCTTTGATTAGTAAGCATCCCTTTCATATGTTTCAAATCAGTTCTAACAATAAAATGTATGGGTTTAAGAAACATCCTGAATTTCTTGATGCCATTTTTGACAGCAAGAATTTCCTTGTGTGAAGAGGGATATCTGGATTCTGCATCACTGAAACATCCGAAAGTATAAATACATACTTCTTCTAACTTAGGTCCATTCTTCTGAAGTAAAACTGTTTCCCATGTTTCATTGGAGGCATCAGTTTCAAGTATTAACTGAAGTGATGGATCAGGTAAATGCAGCTTTGGCAAATTCATAAGTTTTTTCTTGATAATCTGGATTGCTTGTGTCATCTTATAATTCCAAGGAACTGCTTTGCTTAATCTCTTCTGTAATATCCTGACATCTTTGGCTTGATTTTCATAAAATTGTTGGATATAATTCAAGCATCCTAGGAATCTCTGTAATTGCTTGGTGTCCAGTAACTCATCAGGGAATTCTGTTAATTTCTTTAATACATGATCTTGTAACTCAATTTCTCCTTGAGAGAGTATTAAGCCAAGATACTCAATTTTGGTCTGTGCCCAACATAATTTTGGATTTGCTGAGCACTAATCCATGTTTGAATAATAAATCATACACAATCTGTAAGTGTTGTACATGACTCTTCACATCTACAGAGCAAATTAGCAAATCATCTTTATATACAATAACAAAAGTTAAGTGTTTGAAGATGTCATCCATTCTTTTCTGAAACTCAGAGGGAGCGGTCTTCAAACCAAATGGCATGACCTTCCACTGGTATTGTCCTTGTGGAACAACGAATGCAGTTTTATACCTGTCTTTTGGTATAATTCCAATCTGCCAAAATCCACTCTTAAGGTCAAACTTACTGAAGACATTACATTTGCCTATCTTAGAGAATAAAAGTTCTTTTGAGGGCAAAGGGAATCTTAAAGGTAACAGAGCATCGTTTAATGTTCGATAGTTTATAACCATTCTAGGTTTTCCCCTTTTTTGTTCACTATGCTTATTCACATAAAAAGCTGGACATGCCCATGGACTTCTACTATTCTCTATTAGCTTTCTTTGCATTAATTCTGCAATCTCCTTTTGACAGTATTCTAACTCTGTGGGAGACATATGATTTGCAGATGCTTTCTGAGGTTTAGGCACATAGTCTTCTTTATATGGAAAATTAACAAAGTATTGCTCTCTTGACCAAAAATCATCAGGGAAGTCAGAAGTACAATCATTTTCTATTTTTCTCTTGATATCTTTTATAATTTCCATTCCATGCTTCTCTGTGTTTCCTATAATTTTCTGGATACGAGCAAGACTACTAGCAGTTTTTTCAACATGCTGGTCATACTTTGGAACCGCAATCCTTGTTTCATAAAAGGATTTACTTGGTACCTTGAGAGACTTTCTATTGATTGTCAACTGTATGAATTGATTTCCTACAGTTACAGGGAGGCATTTATTTACAAAATCTTTCCCTAAAATTATATCTGCACCTGCATCAAAACTGTATAAGGTTACTAGCACCTTTTCTTCCTGTATGTAGATTGGAAAGTCTGGAGCTATATGTTTTATCTTCAATTCAGTCTTATTGACAGCTATAAATGAAATATTAACAGGCTGCCAATAGTATTCTGGAATTGCTCAATGTTTGGCACAGGAATTCATTGCACCAGTATCTATTTGTGCATCTAGAGAATACTGCAGATATCCTTTTGCTCTAATATTTACAGTGATTACCAATCTATCTTCAAGACCTTTGATTATTGAGGAATCTAAACATTCAACCTCAGATTCTTTCTGGAAGATATCTCTTTCTATTTCGTCTTCTCTTTTTCCTTTGAGATATCCTAATTCTTCTTTCTGAAGTTTTAATGTTGTCCATAGATTACGGATCAGGGATTCTTTCTCTCTTATTTCTTCTTCAAGATGAAATATAGTATCATCTAGATCATCTGATCTATCTGGTTGTGAAGAAGAATAGGAAATAATTTCTTTACCTCGATTGTCAGGCTTAGCAATGGGAATAGAAGGACTTTTCTGAGGTTGCCTGAATGCATCATCACTTGGAGTATAGTGGTGGATATTCACCACGCTTGGCTGCTGGATGCTGTTAATTTGGGCAGTGAGGGAGGCAATTTGAGAGGTATAACGATCCGCAAGATGGAATTGTCCAGGGGTCAGAAGAGAAAGTTTATGTTGTAAGGCAGATTTTTGAGAAATTAAAGACTGTACATCAACAAAAGAAGACATCATTTTGATATCTAAAAAATTTAATGAATCAGGAAGAGGAAATGAATCAGACTCAGAATCATATGTAGAAGCAAGATAGTTGTCAGAGAGATGATCAATATCCGCAGGAGAATCACTATCCTCAATAAGAGATAGGTACTCACCATCTGAACGGTGTGAGACTAAGTCCCATTCAGCTGGATCATATCCTGTTAAGAATAAATCCATAATCTTAGTTTGAACTTTAGTCTTCGACCGCAGAGGACACTGAGATGCCCAGTGGCCAGGCTTTTTGCAAATATAGCAGGAGGAGGACTTAGTCCTAGCATTCTGAGGTCGTCTCTTGAAGAAAACTTTCTTGTGTGTATGAGTTGCGTTAGAAAATTTACGAGGATATTTTTTAGTAAACTTTCTATGTTTAGTTCTTTTACAATCATCGCAACTACAAGAGTCCTTAGACCATTTCTTCTTGGTTTGTTTTGGCTTATGGCAACCAAAACTGGAAGTTTCATCAAAAACTTCACAAACGGAAGAGTCAAATCCCAATTGTTTCTTTAAAGACTTTGCAGTCTTTTTTCTTAAACATTCTTTCTGTAGTACCATAACAATTTGCTCTTGTAAGCCTGCTAAGGAGAGATCTTCAATATCAATCTCTTCATCTTCTAATCTTTCTCTAACAAGGTTTGGGACCTTTCCAGGTAGAGAAGATAAGTATTTCCTTAAGTAGGCAGAGTTTTCTGGATCGGGCACTCTATAATAGAGATTTTGCATAGTACAAAAATATTTGGGTAACTGGGAAATATGGCAGAGTCTTTGGCTCATGAATAGATCAGCATAATGACTGGTATTCACTCTAATATTTCCATAGAATTCATGAACTGCGGCTTTAACTAGCTCATCTAGAGGCTTTTCATGTTCAAGAATTCTTAATTTACTTCTTGCAGAGACTCTTTCCCACCAAACATTAAGATTACCTTCAAATCTCCATATTATCCTTAAGGCTAAATCACTCCACGTGACTTTATCTTTGTGAATCATTTTCTGTGTTTTAGCCCATGCTTGCCATCTTTGGATGATATGCTCAATTTCCTCTTTTGACTTACAGTCAAAATTGGAGACAGGTGCATTGTCAGAACTAGTATAGGAGGTAGGATGGCCAGGGACATTTAATGGATTTTTTTTATTTCCACCATATTTAGCATTACACCATTTTTCCCAAGATGACTGATAAGAAGTTCCAGAGGATTCTCCTTGGGTTGGTTGTGGCTTTTCGGCAGAATCAGAGGGTTTTGCTTCTCCATCAATGACTTTGATTTCAAAAGGATATACAGAAAGAGTGAGTATCTGGGATTGTGATTGTTTAGCTGAGGCTAGCTGAGATTCGAATGTAGAGGATTGTCCTTTCACTAAATCAAGTTTTTGGACTGCTAGCTCTAGGACTTCAGCTATTCTGGCAATTGCAGGATTAGAGATTTCACTAACTAACTGTTTAAGAGTTAGTTGTTTATGTTCAGAGGAATCAGTAGTATTACTAAAGAAAGAAAAAGTAGCATCTTGTGTTGTGTCAGGTATTAATACAGGTGAAGGAGCTGTTTCTTCTATGAAAGCAGTTTTGAGAGAAACTACAGCTTCTTCTATAGTATTCAACTTGTCTAATATAGTTACAAGTTGAGACTTCATATCCTCTTGATTTTGCTCAAGTTGATCAATTTCAGAATGTAACCCATTCAGAATCGGAGAGAGAGAGTCTAGTATAAGTCTGAGTCGAGCAGTGTGTATCCTCTTTGCTTCACTCGCCTTCGGGATCTTGTGATAGTAAATGAAAAACACTGATCTCAAGTGTAATTAAGTTCCTTTGCGCTCTGTAAGTGTGTTCCTTTGAAAATTGGCATCAGAGCCATAAGTGTTCTTAGTGTCAGTCGAGATAGTTTCTGCCTAAGCAGTAGGCCAGGAGCCTAGATAATCTCTGTATCTTCGAAGAAACAAGCCTAAAAGCCTTGCTTTCCTGTGCAGATATATCTCCAGTCTGTAACATCTTTCACATGCCTCTTGCATGTATACTATGATCTTTCAGATTAATACAAATCAGTGTCATTAATGTGCTTCTATTTTGAATGAGCCTTGTGTTTGGGAAAATCTGGTTGCGAGACGTGCAAAGATCTGTTATCTTGAAGTGATTAATTTACGGTGGCCTCCAACTGCTGCTGTAGGAGATTTAAGTCAGCGTTTGTTTCCACAGAAAGGCGTTGTTGCTGCATTCCTCCTTTTCCCATTGTAAGTTAATCTTACCATTTTAACATTTGCTTACCTGCAACACTCAAAGGATTTTTGCCAGAAGTAGCAGTAATTCACAATGGCTACACAGAAGGATACTTCATCTTATGATCTATCTGCTAAAGCTACCTATAGACCCTCTAAGTGGTATACTAATTTGTTGAGTCAGTCTTCTTCTCATAAGCACTTATATAACACTAGGTTAATCACCCAGGAGTATGAGCCAGATCCTAACTGGCGTATGCCACAAATTCCTGCTTCTGAAATCTATGATTTGCCTATGTTTAAGTTTCGTGCTACTACATTAATCCGTTATTGTTCTGTTAATGTACCAATCTCTCTTGGTCAGTCTGTTTATCAAGTTCCTATTATACATGAAGCCGACATCAATTGGGGTCTCGATAATGGCTATGAGTATATACATATTGGCCTAATTCAATTCGGTATCAATCCCTTGGTTCGTCCCGGCCTTGATACATCTGTACTTGCCTGCATAATCGACTCACGCCATAATACCTTTCAAGATGCATTAATCTCGGGTTTCCAAGCCCCATTACATAATGGCCCTGTCTGGTCTTCTGCGTTACCTCGCTATCAAATTTCTCTCCAAGATCCTTACATCAACTCTCTGTTGCAAACCTATATTCAGTTTGCTGGTTTCAATATGGTTGAAGGATCTAAGATTGCTCAGTTGCACTCTACAATTTGTTTACACTTTGTCTCCACTACCATGCCTGCTCTCAACCCACAACTTCTTAAACGCGCTACCAGTGAAAGCGTGGTGGTAGGCCCTGGTAATGTATAGCCACTAACCCTTGGTTTCTGTCAATTAACCGAAATAGAAGAATGGTCTGCAGACTATGAGCCAATATCTGCAAAAGTTCTACCTCCTCTGCCTAAAGAACTCACTGTTGAAACTAATGCTGAAGGAAGATTTGTCTTAAAATTTGGAAGATCTCAAAGCAGCAGAATTCCTAATCTAGACAGAAGTCTATCTTCTTTATCAGACAGCTCATCTAGATCTAGTTCTGTTATCCCTTCATAATGTCATGAAAAGAGTTCTAGACTACCAAATCCTATATATAAACCAATTCCTGGTAGATCCAAGTTAGATGACCATCTTTTAAAGCATCAGTCTGGTTCTAAAGATTGTTATTATTGTAAAAAGAAGTTTCCAGTGCAAGAACCAAGTAACCTAGCTTCTTGTCCATCAGTTCCTCAAAATTTTAGAACATTTCAATCTAAGACTGAACACAATGGACAACATCCAAATTGTTCTGAATGTCAAGATCTTGCAGTCCCCACAATTAAAATGTTTACTAGTCCATTACCTAGAAGTGGAAAAGAAAAAAGGACTGAACTACCATATAGGAATCTTGGTCCAGGGAATCATATCCCTAAGTTCCAGAATGATCTGGTAGCTGATCTTGATTTTATCAAATATAGGAAATCTGATGTTGATTTCTCTACTGATATTATTAGACTTCAAAATTACGCTAACTATCAATCTGTCTGTCTTGCACAAAATCTAGACGACATTGCTCAAGATGTAATCCAAACAAAAACACTGATCTCAAGTGTAATTAAGGTCCTTTGCGCTCTGTAAGTGTGTTCCAATTATATATATATATAATTGAAATTAAAAAATCATAACAAAATCAGAAAAACTTTGTAAGGATAAAAAGTAAATTCAACATTGATTCTAACCATATTAGGTTCAATAGAAAAATTGGAAAAAATATCTATTAGTATGTTGTAGTAGTGTTTATATGTTCAAACAAAATATATTTTTGGCCGAAAGTAATTTTTTTTGGCTGAATGTTATCTTTAACTTGCGGCCAAACATAAAGATGTCATTGTGAATTATATTCAAGCTAAATGCGAAGAAAATATCCAATTTCATGTTAGTGTCTATGAAATTAGTGTTTGCACTTTAAGAAGAAACAATTCTCATCCAAAATAAAATCCATCACTTGCTTATTACGCAATTTCACAATATTAGATTGTTGTCATTATTTTTGGGTTGAAATTATAATTGCAATTTATTTTGGACTTGATATATTTTTTTCTATAAGATTTTGAATTTTTCTCAAGAAAGAGTTTCTTGGGTTTTTCTTGACTTAAGGATTGAATAAGCATAAATATTAAAAAACATCGCAGAAAAAACATGATCACATTTGAAATGATGAAAAACATGATCCCACTTGAAATTATGCATATCCATAATGAAAATCGCAGGATATGTAGGGCATGAATATTATAAAGTTTGAGAATTTCATATGCAAGTGATAATGTAGATGTGGATTTGCATCTTAATGTTCATGGAGATGTTGTCAAAGAAAACATTGACCAACTTAAAAATAACCAGATGAGAAATACTTC
This sequence comes from Picea engelmannii, assembly GCA_009831015.1. NCBI lineage: Eukaryota > Viridiplantae > Streptophyta > Pinopsida > Pinales > Pinaceae > Picea > Picea engelmannii. Next base: position 7,988 of record ML821008.1, on the reverse strand, counting down.
ACAACAAGAAATTGACCCAAGCATATGTATGTATGTATTATAATATGTACATCATGAAATTTATGCATGTTTATAGTTGTTTCTGAGTTTTTTCTTTTTTTTTTCTTGGAAAATAATTTTTTGGCAAATTCATGGGTATTTCCTCTCATTTTGAGATGGTACAAAATGTAAAGTGGGTGACCTCACCTCATGGGAATCAAGAGAGTCAAAAACATTACCTCCCTTGCATCAAGGGGATAGATCTCACATATAGCTCATGATTGCTTTATATAACCCTTGGGGTTAATTGTAGGTTTTTTCAGTTTAAAATTTAGTAAATTATTTAACTCAAATTCATATATGCAAATGTCTAAATTTGAGGTTCTTTTAAATCTATAGATGCACCATCCAACATTCCATAAATAATTGGTAGTTTCAATGGTATCAATATTGCTAATGCCATCTTAAGTAGAATTTTTACATCAATGAGTTGGGGCCAAAAAAATATTAGCATGCTTTATAAGATTTTGTTGATAAATTTTTCAAAACTTAAAAAATATATATGTCTTAGCACAAGCTCAAATTTTATCTAGTTTAATAAATTCTACAAAGTTAATCAAAGTTGTGTGATTATTGGGTATTAAAAAGTCAACAGAAGAGACAA